>JAUZST010044745.1:0-25986 GCA_034779995.1 Parotocinclus haroldoi
TCTCTCTCTCTCTCTCTCTCTCTCTCTCTCTCTCTCTCTCTCTCTCTCTCTCTCTCTCTCTCTCTCTCTGTCACTTTTTCAGTACTAGCCTCCTCGCACCGTGTACCCGTGCTGAACTTTGTGGACCCTTTGGGGTTAAAATTATTTTGTCGATAGTGGCTATAATGCACCAATACTATTTCCTTTGGTCTTCAGGCAGACGTTGCAAACCTTTGAGGTGTGTCAAAAAGTGCAGTTCAATTAAATGAATGAACTGTGCAAGAGGGAAGTTATGGTACTAGTGCGATTATCGCTCTAGACTCCTGTGTACGGCGTTACGGTTTTGAGAGTTTTAATGCTCCAGCGGCACCTCGGTGAACTTAAATGAACCTTCATGTTGCTGGTGCAGTGCTAAAGAGCTCCAGCCAGCACCCAAAGGTGGTCAATCACCCCAGGTCACGCCAGTTCATCAGCAGCACAATGGAGGTCTGCTATGTCACATATGCCAGTTTTAACAACTTCCAGGACACCACACTCACACACACACACACACACACACACACACACACACACACACACAAGTGCACACATATATGCAGATGTGTGCACACTGATATAGAGCGTGCAGCTCTACAAATCTTGGCCTGCCAGTGCTCTCTATTGTCTGCCTGTGAGTGTTTTCACACAGCATGACTTCTAACAGATGGTCAGTGGTGTGTGTGTGTGTGTGTGTGTGTGTGTGTGTGTGTGTGTGTGTGGTGGCCTTTCCTGAGGCCCTACTCAGTGGGGACCGTTGGGCTCTTATCTTGCACAAAACATATGCAGCCTGTATTGCCGTGGTCACCATGCAGCTTACAGGAGAGGCAGGGCGAGAGAGATAAAGACAGAGAGAGAGAGAGAGAGAGAGAGGGGGTGAGGGGGCGAGAAAGTAGGTCCGTCCTTTGTCTTTCCTTCTCGCCAAAGGGAAAAGCTCCATGGCAGTTCCTCTGGGGCTAAAATAATAAAAAGAACAAGAGAATGCTCTCAGAGATGCGCCTGCACACACCTTAGGAGGAATGCACCAAATCAAACATTGCTGCACGCTGCAAACAAGATCGGTCACGTGACGGCTTCAACCAAATATGGCACCAATAATGAACGCGGTTTGCTGTTTGTGAACGCCATAACTGCTCCATATTAGCGTGAAAAGGATATCCAGTCCTAGGCTTGTTTCGTGGGCGCGGCCAGATGCGACCTGCTAACGGGACATACATCTGGAGGGCCGTGTGTAGGGACTCGATTTCGAAAGTTATGAGCCGGGATTTGCATTTCGATCCGTCTGCCACTTTATTCAATGACATGCCAAATCAGGACACTTTGGGGCCAAAGCACGATGTTCGGCACAGCTCAGAGTCAGTGCTGATGACGCAACGGGCCGTGCTGATTGGTTCGGGATCCCACGTTTTGTTTCTTCAGTTCCCGATGGTCATGTTAGAGCCGGTGTTTCTTTTTCTCCTCTCCATTGTTTTCCTGATCTTCCTCAGAGGAAGGATCATGAACGAGCGGCACAGGGGCCAACCGCCACCGTTTCCACGTGAGCCTCCTCTACAACACAGCAGCTCTTTGTCAAAGCCTCCCTCCCCTCCCTGGTCCATGTGTGTGCATGCGTGTGTGTGTGTGTGTGTGTGTGTGTGTGTGTAAACCACTTATAGCTCCCCCAGCGAGCACTGGACCGAGAACCGGCCAGGGATTAGCAACGGCCGTGCGAGGTTTAACACAAATGCGTGTATGGCATCAATAAATGGATGTAAAAAGTGCACAGATATTTTGCATACACAAATCAGCGCACAGGCTGCAACCCTGGATGCTGCATTTGCATCCTAGCCCATTCACACACACACGCACACAGACACACACACACACACACACACACACACACGTGTGCACACAAGGCGCGTTCGGCTTAAGGTTGCACCGTGTTGAAACTTGGACACAATTATCTGTAAGTAAGTACGAGCAGGGCGGTGTGTGTGTGTGTGTGTGTGTGTGTGTGTGCTCAGCTACCTACCCACCACCTGTCATAGCCCCCTCCCCGCCCCCTTGCCTTTTTTCCCCTCGTTCTACATCGTAACTGGTTCAATCAATAACTCGGGCAGCATGCAGGGGCCTCTGCTGGCTTGTTTCCTTCGTAGAACGGTGCTGTTGCCGTGAGAGAAAGGGGAGGGCGAAGTTGAAGAAGAGGAAAATAGGCAGATAGACAGCCTTTATTGACTGCACCAAGTGCGAGGCTCTTTAGAGGTATCTGTTTATGAGCCAAGACAAGCAACAACAGTAGACCGCAGCATGAATGCTACAGCCGCGAGCAAAGTTCGTACATCGCTCCGGCTCGCATGAGACAAAGCGCTTTTTCTGCGTCTCTTTGTTTCGCACGCACACGGTCTCATACGAGGGATGTGCGAATCCATTACTTGGTTAACCCCTGGCTTGCTGCGCCGTAACCCCTGCCGAGTCGCCTACATGCATATGACTAATTACATCCTTTGTGTGCACGTTTTATGCCTCGAGCTCTTCTCCGTCCATCGCCAACTCCGCGCTCTGCAGCAACGCTCGTGCACACCGTGCCCCAATGTTCTTAACTTTTTCAACCGCAACCACTGGATTAAATAAAAATCCATCCCCCATGCCCAATATTACGTCCCCTAACCGCCATCTAGGTCCGTAATTCTACCCAGAGCACCTCATAGCCCAGCCTTTATTGCCGGAACCAACCCACCTGTGATAATCCAGCCTCTGTGCTTGATAACCCATCGTACCCACCAGTATGCCCACCCGTCATCCTCTGGGCGTAACCCGGACTGATCACCGTGCTGTTAGACACCGCCGCATTAGGCATTTTTATTTCCCCTCACCTTTCTCTGGGACTCTGAATGCATTATCTCTCTTTGTCTTGCTCTGAAATATTAGAGTACGTTTCACACTCTGCCCTCTACTCTCTGCCGGCTTATTACACATGACAGAGCATTGTTAGGGAAGCACACAGAGGCCTGTGGTTTGAATATTAGTGGGCGGCTTGTCCATTTGAGATCGGTCCGGGTTAGAGACTTTAGTGTCTTTATGCGTGCCGAAAGGCTTTTCGCGTTGCACTTCCTTTCACGAATACCTAATAGCCATGGTTTTCTCTTATGATGCCCATAAATGAACGTGGCTAGGGACTTAAGGCTCAAGGATAATTCGACTTCCTGTCATCTGCCTGCGTGGCGGGCTCTGACCTCACGCCGCGATGCAATTTTATTGACTGTAAATGTGCTAGGCAAGGGAGAAACAACTGTCCAGCTGTGTAACCGTCTGTCTGCACAAGAGCTGTGAACATACCGGACGCTGTGTGAGTAGCACTGTCGACTCAAGGTGGGTCCGATCCGAGGTGGACCGGCCTGGGTCCTTTTGGTGTGGAGTTTGCATTCGTCCCCGTTTCCCCTGACAGTCCCAAACCTGTTTTAGGTTTACTGGTGTCTCTAAATAGCGCTCCTATAGGGTGTGAGAGTGCGCCCTACGTTGGACCGGCGCCCTTCCTAGGGTTGTTCCTGCCTTGTGCCCTGTGCCCCTGGCTTAAGAAAGTGAATGAATGTGAACTACAGTGAACTACAGTCGTTTCCAGTTCCTGCCCTGTGAAGCACCTGGATGAGGGCTGGAGCCGTGGCACCAAATCCGAGCAATGGCGATGACTTTTAACGCCAGGGCTCTCCCACCTTGGAACGAATAAGCTGAGGAACATACACTTATTTATTCGCTGTGCAGTTGGTTCTCAGTCGACCTGTTTGAATGGTGAAATGCTTTCTGTAACACGGCTTCACTCTTCACAGTCTGTTCAGTGTAGGACGGGTCACAGCGAAGGTAAAGCGCTGCTTTTACAGCACCAACACGCCTCCAGAAGGGCGCCTGGTTCACTGCGTGTTACTGCTTTTAACCAGCAGATGGTGTGTGCAGTCTGTCAAAGACCGAGAAAAGCAGAGGGCGTGAAAAAAAGGCCTGCCTGCTTGGTTCTCATGGAGGAGAGATAACCTTGTTGACCCGTGCAGTTTCGATCAGTTATTTTAAATCCTTGCTGAAGGTGCTCTGAACCCTTTTCTTTTCTTTTCTTTAAAAAAAAGAACTGGGAGGTTTTGTACTGCTGTTTTATTTCTGTACAGCATATCAGGTGCGCCGTGGATAGTCTAGATATCTAAGCCACCCGACCAGGAGTCATGGTCCTCCCAAGCTCTCTTCTTTTGCAACGTTTAGGGAGTTTTTCCTTGCCACTGTCACTTTGGAACCGGCCTTTATAAGCTCTAAAAAAATAATCTGACCTGACCTAAATCTGACTAGAAAAGCAACTGGTGCATGTTATTGTCGCTTCCTTAATTTCAGGGACGTAAATGATTGTAAATTGTAATATTCTTTATGTCTTTACAGCACTGTACAGGCAGCTTAGATTAGCTATACACGAACCAGTGCTTTAACAAACATACAATGGCCATATGTAATTATGGTTCAGTGTCTTAATTAACCACCAAGAACTTTGTCTACAGTATTAAAAATAGCTTTCCAGGAAGTATGAGCAGGAAATGTCTTTTTGGAAAAAGTAGCAGCCCAGAAACCGTTTTTTTTTTTTTTCCAGCAGGGGAACAGAGCCTCATCCTGGGCGACTTAAAACTGTAGCCTTACAATTCATGCAGTGGTGGCTTAAGGGCCCAACTGTGGCAGCTTGGCAGAGGGATATGAACCCAGGACCATCATGGTCACAGCCCAGTACCTTCACCGCTGGGCTACCACAGTCCAAAAGCCCGATATTGGCCCAATACTCAATAGCTACCAAATCGGTCTATTTATATACGTTTTTGTGTATCCCTTGAGCCATACTGTCTGCACGTCTTTAGACATCCTTATGTAGATGGGCTTGTTGTGATTGTTTTGCATAATATCTCAATTACCCCAGTGGTGGCCTGGCTAATAGCGGAGCGGTGTGCGCTGTGTGGCGTGCCGCCATCGCCTTTCAGCGCTTTTATTGGAAACGACACCGCCATTACAAAGAGCCCCTGTGGAAGGGTTTCTAACGAGACTCGGAGTGGAGCAGCCATTAGATTTTGAGCCTGGAGAATCAATGCCTTATAGAGCAAATGAGTTTAGGTAATAGTTTGGGGGATTTACGGTCACAAACAGGACCTAGGTCTGCTTTCGGCTCAAAACCCGGACATGCAAACTATGCCCAGTCCTGGACTCGAACCTAGGTCTATTATTCGAAAATATTTAATGTTACTACAATTACTATACTTATTAAGCAATTAATCGTTTGGACAACCTGGTCACTGGTCACTTTTGTATGGCCTTGACAATTATTACGAATTATTGTATTAAAAAAAACAGCACGTGTGTTGTAACGGTCATAAATATTACTCCGGAATGAATGGCTTTGATTTCACTTATTCAGTACGTATTCAGGTTAAGGTTTCAAAACGTTGCGACACCGCATCTGGAAATGTGCTTCTTCAAGGGGGCTCGTTCCCTCTTGGTTTTGTGCAGCCGGCGAGGCGTATTTATGATCCTGCTGCACATGTTTCATAGTTCACGTTTGCACTTTTTGACGGTTTGACGGTGGATTTCATGAACGTGAAGTGCCGTGTGGAGTTTTCAGCAGCGTCTCTGATGTTTACGTATCGTTTGCGCAGTTTTCTCGGGGAAAATCCAGTTGACGTTTAGGTTACACAGTAGCGCGAAACGTACTACGTGACGACGGTAATGTCCGCTCACTGTTGCACGGGAACCTAATGCGGCGGTTCAACTTTAAATCTGTGAGCTGTCTGCTGGGCGCCGGCTGTGAAACTGCCATCGAAAACCCCAGCAGCCCGAGTGTGTCTTCGGCTTGTCGCGGCCCGCACCCTTTTGTGCAAACAGGAACTGCGTGGAACTGTTTGGCGAAACAATCGAGCAAACACTTCGGAGTGAATTCGGGTTCCCACATGACATATGGCTGAGCACATGTTCCATGAATCTGTGTGTGTGTTTAAGATAAGCCCTAACTGTAGAGGCAAACACTGCCTTTACTTCCTTTTATCGCTTTTACACGAACCTTGGTGCTTCCTACTTGGCTCGCTGCCCTGACACCTGTATTCACACTCGCATAGGAACACACACGCACGCACACACACACACACACACACAAAGAGCGTACATGCAGAGTGTCAGTGGTCAGCTAAGGTCAGGATTGTGCTGAGATGCAGACGGTTACGCAGTCCACTAACCCTGCACCGACTTCCCAGTGAGGTAGGAAGTGCAAATCAATAGCACTTACCCTTTTCCTGTCCCAGCTCCCCCCCCCGGGGTTACACGCTGTAAAGCTTCAAGAGACACGGCACTCAGAAACGGGGGAGGCCCAACGAGGAGGAAACGGCGTCCCTCGTGTCATTTTATGTGTTTTCGCGAGGCAATAAACTGCTGCCAACTCCTTTAAAGATTGCATATTACTTAAGGGTACACAATGTAAGCTCCTGTCTACAGACGTGACCTTTATAAACATTTAGAAAGGCTTATTTCAAAAGGCATCCACTGCCAAAACGGACTTTTTTCCCCCCCAGGTGACATGTTTTGTTGACATTAGCGCTGAGCTGCTGACTGTCACGACAAGAGGAAGCAAAAATACGCTTAGCGTTACCCCTCTTAAGTGGCCCTAATGCTCCAATATGGGATCGGTGCCCAATCACAAGCGTGTGGGAGGGTCACCTTTAGGAGTATTTATGTACTGTGATGTTATTTAGATGTAACCCATGTACAGGGTGAGTCGAAACTCAGAGGACACCCTTTGATTTCAGAAACGGAAGGGAAAATGACATATCGGAATACCCCAGGAAGTAATGGACACCCATAATCACATCATTTTTTTAAATCGCCTTAAAAGCAAGGGCAAGTTTTTTTTCCAATGGGAAGATTTCCAACGTGCGAGAACCACACTTGTTCCAGGGCTTCTTTTGGCTTGCATTCGCACCACTTAGTAGGAACGCCGCGTGACCCTAAAATCTGTTCTTGCTGTGCGAACACGTGACAAAGAGAGCTCTGAAAAAGTTCCTCTGGAGGGAAACAAACAGCTACAAAAGGCTAACGAAAGGGTGTCCCTGCTTAAAAACAGGAAGTCGAAAAGTGGCTCTGCTGTACCGTGCCCCCCTTTGTCTCTACAGGTACAACATAGATGCCGTTTCTTATCGCATATATTTCCTGTGGCGCAGACCTTGAGCTAAATGATCGCTCCGCCTGTAATAAGCGTTTTCAAAAAAGCACGCAAATGGAATTTGACCTCGGTGCCAGACTAATGTATCATGTGTTGAATTCATCGTGTTCCCTTCCCCTCCACTTTCTCACTTCTCCCAGCAGTGCATGTTCGAGTGCTATAGGACCCAGCTCTGCGTTCCCAGTCACGTCCCCTGATTCAGTTCCCTCTCGGGCTGCAGGGGAACCTGAAGTCAGCAGTCTCTTATTAATGGGGACAGCGGAAATAGCACTAGGTTGCGTCTCAGACCTGAACTCTTTGTGCTGTTCGTTTGCCGGGGCAGCCTGAAGTCGTGACAGAAATTCTGCATTCTGCGAGACTGTACTCGGGATGTTGTTATTGTTTTTTTTTGTTGTTTTTTTTTAAATGTACAGTCGTGTTACTCGTCCGATTTTTAGCATTTGGCATTCAGAGCACAATCCGAGCAAACGTGGGTTGAAAGCCTTTCTTAAACTGCCCAGTGCAGGGACTTTTGGTCACTAGTCCATTGGGATTTGGTGTACGATTAAAGAAGGAGCTCCTGGGGTTACGTATTGGAATTCCGCAGGAAAAATAAAGAGCGTGCAGGGGTAAAAAGTGAAGGGCGCTTGAGCAAAGCTGAGGGGGAAGTGAGACGTCAGGACGTGTCAGTACGCCTGGCTGGGCAGTCTACCGTGTCTCCTTCACATTTCTCTTCCACCGCTCATCTCCAAGCGCCAAGTCTGGACCTGTGAACAGCTGGCTAATCTGTGCGGATTGGGATTATGTTCACAGATAATAAATATCAAGGCATACCACGGTGCCCGGTCGCAATCTTGGGTGCCCATACACCCTACTGAATAGTCAATGTGGGGGCACTCTCGTCCAGTCTGACATGCTTGTGTCGAATTCACCCACTTGAACAGATCACTTGTTACGCAATCACCGTAACTGAGATTCTGATAAATCACTCTTTGACGATTTTCTTTACTGATGATCTTGCTTAATCAGATCAAACGCTTCTTTTTTAATCGCTTCATACTCTTTTTGAAATATCCTCTAATATTAATAATAGTAATAATAATAATAATAGTAATAATAGGCAGAGAGTCTTGGGTTCAGTCCCTGGTCCGGGTTCTTTCGGTGTCTCTCTAAAGTGCCCCTAGTGTGTGGGTTTGCATGCCCTGATATGGATTGGCGCCCTGTCTAGAGCTCTGTGCCCCAGGTTGGGCACCAGCTCCCCTGTGACCCTGTTTAGGATCAACCGAATAAGAAAATGACTGAATGAATAAATAACCCAGTAGTAACTTCAGGATCCTGCAGGTGGCGTGGCACGTTGACGGTTGGGCTATTAATGCGTGTTGGGTGTGCAGTAGATCGAGAAGAGGTGGTACAGTGAATGTCTCGGTGTGTACAATGGGCCGGATGGTGATGATTCTCTAAATTCTCGAACCACTGCAATGATCCACAATGATTAAAGGAACTTGTTTCAGTATCATGTGTATTGTTTTGTATCGTTTGATCTTAAGTGAGTGCCCCACACTCTTGAGGGTCCTCGCTGATCCTCCTTTGCTTGTAAAATGCGTTTCCTCGTGCCCCTGCGCCGCGGCCTTTCCGTGCTTTGTCGCGTGCTAATGGGCCGCAGTGTCTCTCATGAGTTTAATTAGCAGGCGTGTATCGGCAGGGGCCGGGGTGCACGAGGAGGGTATCGATGGAGGCCGCAGTGATGGAAGAGGGTGTCAGAGGAGGCGGCTGGGGAGAGAGCAGGGCTGGGATAGGTGGTAGGCGCATGACCCAAGCCAGGCTACTCTCCTCTCATTAGTGATAGCACGGATGTTGCTTGTGCTTGCGGCTAATTAGTCTCTGGAGCCTGGCCCGTGGGTCGATGGGCTCAGTTTATGGGTTTGCTCCCGTTTAAGCTCGTTTGCTACTGATCAGATTTTAAATGTGAGAACTGGTGGGCTCTTCATACCGAATGGATCGGCGCTTTTTCGTGCAGTTCTTGTCCTGAGTGCACTTGACGCTCCCGTTGTTGGAGTACGCTCCGAAATTGCATCTCTGTGATCGCTCATGGATGTTGCTATAAAGGCCTGTGGAGGTGCACCGGCTCCGTAAAAGCACCAACAAAATTGCCAAGGGCGCCTTCGACCAACTCGAAGTACAGCATAACGACCAATCGGCACGACAGACGGAACGAGCAGTCGATTATGAACCTGGGATTTCGACCGGCACCTCGTTAGGCCCCTGACCAGAACTGCCGAAAATGAAAAAGAACATAAATCGATAAAACAGGTAAATAAGTAGGTTCGTGAAAAGAAAAAAAAGGTAACGAGCCCGTTCTGAAAATGCAGGGAGTAGAAAGTACAGAAGAGTCGTTCGAATTCTAGTAAGTTGCAGTAAAGCTGCAGTATTGAAAAAATTCTTATAAAATACAGAAAACCTAAAATGCTTATTTACAGTAACAAAGTACGTCGTTAATTACCACCTTTGCCGCTCACACCTTTTCTTGGTAGGACTGACAATCGAGAGGTTAGACTGTGAAAATGTAAAAATCTGGACCGGCCTTATTTTTGCTTAGAAATGTTCTTTTTAGCTTGAAATGGCTTCATCGTTTTCCTGCTAAAAACCCTGAAATGCCTCCAGTCTGGGAGAACAAACCCTGCTTAATGATCCTTAACGTTCCCAGCACGAGCCGCTCGTACCGAGACCCAACGCGGACGTATTTTAAGGCGGCAGCTTTGACAGTTTTACATTTCCCCCCATTTTAACTTCTGATCCAGTTTTTTCCGTCCAAACCCTGAGCTCTCGCACACCCGCTGTACGTCGCTGCTGTTAGCGCCGCGGAATTAGTTCTCTGAAAAGAGAATAAAGACTTCATATCCTATTAGGTAACACATTTATCTTGTCTCTCTTATCACAGCCTTCTGTCTAGTGAGTCACTGACAGCCCAGTTCTCTGAAAAAAAGCATCATCCTTTCTGAGTCATGGCACTGCTGTGGGAGGCTACGGGGCTGCTCAAATCCAGTCCCACTCGCCGGATTGCCCAGAAGTTGGCCTCCGACCTCGAGGCTAGGTGGATCCCCTTGAAATGCGTTTACTCGCAGATATTTATATGGAGAAGCCGAACCCTGCAGGTCTGCCCACGGCGCTGCGTGGAGGTTGTGTGAGGAGCGTGGAAATGATGTGATAACTCACAGCAGGGTAAAGGTCGCCGAGTGAAACCCTCCCACATCGGAGAGCTCTGGTCTCTGATGCAGGATTCCCTGTTCTTACTCGCTCATGAGGCCAGAGGACGATTCTGGTGCTCGGTGCACGGCCACTTGGAACTTGGAACAAATGCGAACATGCGATTTTGAAATGGAGAGGGAGATGGTTGAGGCGATTTTACGTTGACAGGACCAAGTCACGAGGGGAACCCTGTCGACTCACAATTCACTTCGAGGGCAGATATTCTGTGTGTGTGTGTGTGTTGTGAGTGTTTTAAGTATGGTTTTGTGATAAGACAGGCGCAAGCTTATATACACTGCTCACAATGAGGGGAGATTTCACGCCGAATACGAAGAGGATCCCACAGGAACTGCTGGATAATCTGATCCTGTCCTTGCCCCCTGACCGTCAGTGTGTTTTTGGTCCTTTGGGGTGACCATGCACCCTAGTGAACACGATGTGGGGGCACCCTGGTTCACTTTGACACGCTTCTGTTCAACCCACTTGCTACTCAATCACCGTAATTGAGTTTGGCATCTCCTGTGCGGAATCGAACAGCTTTCTTTGACTTTTCTTTGGTTTGCTTTTCTGATCATCTTGTGTAATGAAATAAAGTCAAACGCGCCCTCCTTTAATCGCTTCATATCCTTTTTGAAATAACCCCTCATTGTTGTGAGCAGTGTATCTCAGCCAGAGCTTCAAGACGTCCGTCAAAAACAGCAGCCTGAGCCCACAAGCCTAAGGAACATGACGTTTTGAAATGCGGAAGCTTCTGAGAGGGACTATACAAGAGAGAAAGCTGGTGTTTCTCAAGAACTTGCCCAGATTAGCAATGGATAGGTCCCTAAAACCTTAATGTGAGGGGCTCTGGCTAAATCAGACCCTTCCTGCAAAAAAAAATGTTTTAAAACAAGAGACTGAGATGTTTACAAAGCTGAAATAATTTTTGAAAAAGGATGAACACTGACCGAGTTGTGACTTTTTTTTTTAGGTGCGGGAGATTTGCGAAACATGGCCGGATTGGCTGTTTGGATGAAATGGATTCATTCAGCAGAACTTTATCAGATTCAGATCGAAGATGTGGAAAGGGGGGCTTTTAGCGCCTCTCCGATGGGAAGTTTTTCAAAACAAAGGTCAAACGGGGTCAATCTTCTGTGCTTTTCATCTATTTGGGCTTTTTTTCTGAATGGAAAAACAACCTTTTAGTGTGAATAGTCAAGCTTTACGATCTTATATGATCTTAAAAGGCCAATCCCAAATGGAGCGAGCCAGTGGGGCGACAGTGGCAAGGAAAAACTCCCTCAAAGTAGAAGGAAGGAAGCTTGGGAGGAACCAAGACTCAAAAAGGGACCCGACCTCCATGGGTGACCCGGATGTTAATTAAGTAAATACACAAAAATGATTATATTAGCAAGTATTAGCAAAATTAAGTAAACAATACAATTTAAATCAATATTAATATTTAAGTTAGTAATTCAGTAAGTTTAAAAAAAAAGGGATTTTAAAACAAAATAGATTTTAAAATCAGTCCTCAGTGGGAGGTCCTTGGAGGCACATCGTCTGTTATTGACTGAATGATTGAGGGAGTTCCTGGGTTCTGTTGATGAAGAACAGCAGTTTGATGCTGAATATCGATCTAAATTTTTTGGGGCGTGAAAGTGAAGCGTCTTTTGTATTTTTTAAGTGAATGAAGGGGGAGCTTAACGTTCACGTTACTATATCAGACACAGGCGCTTTTCACCGGGGCAGACGTGGAGCTGTGGCCGGTTCAGGTTCAAGAGTTAAATTGAGATTTCTGGAGGTCTCACTTTTGAAAGAGTATTGATTTTTTGCCTTCAACTGGCCGTGGCTGGGGAGAAGCTCCTGCTTTTGCCAGAACCCCTCCCAAATGCGTTGGTTATCAGCTCTAACCCTGTCTAGCCAAGGGTCTCGGCAATCTTTACATCGCATCAACAGAACTGTCCAAAACACACAAGTCCAAACTCAAAGTGAGACAAGCAACGTTTAAAAGAGAAAGCTTAGGGTGCAGGTTTAAGCCCAGAGTATTGCACCTGACAATTGTCCGTACAATTCACCAGAACTTGTGTGTAGAGCTTCGCAGACTGTCTTGACATGTCCATGAACTTCTGCATGTGGTCATGTGTGCGGACGTTCGCTAACAACGTCCCCAAGCCACTCGGACATGGAATAAATCGCTCAGGATTTGCTATGTACCCAACTTGTCCTGCTCGATTTGCTAACAAGGCATGCTAGAAATGCCTTGCACCTCAAGAGAAGTAATTAAGGGATGGCGCATGTTTATTTTTAGGCACCTGCACATCAGAAAGCGTTTGTAGAGAAAGGCGGTGGAGTTTCACTTCTGGTCTCTCCATCCCACAGGAAGTCATGTTTATTTCATCAGCCCAAGGCTTTTCTTTTGTCACAAGATCGCACAGCACAGCGCTGCCTATCTTCCTGCCACTCGTCGCTGGCGGACCCATCACGGCTACTTTTAAGTCACCCCCCCCCTCTCCTCAGCTCCCCGTTTCTCCCTGACAGTACCTCCCATTATTTTCTCATCTTTGCCTGTTTCTTTCATGGTCATCCCATGTGCTTTTCATCACTGACTGGTACAGAGCGTCTGCAAGCTCTCTCGCTCTGTCTTTATCTAGCTATCTCTTCTCCTTTTCCTCCTCAGAAGGCTGTAACAGCATCCAAAATCCAGCTGTCAAGAGTTAAGGCCCTGTCACATCTGTCAAAGACTAGAGCTTTCATATCAAGTGCTGGATTGCATTTCACGTTCCTCTCTTCCTCTTCTCGCTGGCAATCAGAGCACAGACAGCTGCTAAACATGATGTTGGGGAAAAAGGTGTCTCGGATTTTAAGAACGTGGAGTCAATCTTTGGGGCAGGGACAGCGCTGGGATTTACACAGTAGAGGGCATGGGCATGGACTGGTTTGAAAAGCTGGGTGTCCAAATGGGTGTTACCTACCATATAGGGAACAGTATGGGGTTTGGGAGACCTCACAGCCACCCCTGGTCAGGTACTACTGAACCATCCCAGGCTCAAAGGTCGGAGACTTCTCTGAGAATGTGAACCCATATAGACAGACAGACACAATGACGTACTTGGTCTGGGATGGAGCTTGGCTGAATGGGACTTGAGACTGACCGGTCAGTTCTGGTTGCTGGCTCCACCAGAATTGGGAACAAGTGCACTAGCGAGTGAGCCACACTTCTTCATGCCAAACCGATGTGAGGTTTGTCTGTTGGTTTTGATTGTCAGATTAAGGCTCCTAAGGCGAGGGCAATCGGATTTGAGGCGTAAGGAATCTCGCCGTTCCTGCAGCGTGCAAAGGAAAACGCCGTCTTGCTCTGTCCGTCCAAATCTTATCCCAGTTCCTTTCGTTTCCGTACGGGTTCTTCCATCCAGGTTGCAGCCCTAGTTTTTTCTGTTTTGTCTGTTGTTTTTCACTACAGGATCCCCCATCCCCCACCCCCAAAAAATAGGTCCTCGAGTTTTAGGGCGGGGCCGTAGCGTAAACCTGAACAGATATGATATGCGATGGAGTGATTTGGGTAAATCTTAATAAGTGCAGTGGGGTCGCTTCGTTCTTCAACCGCTTCTTTAATCTGCCAGTCTGGACATCGGACGTCCTGTTTGAATGTTTTCGCTCCCAAATTCGAACTAAAACGACGACTTTGAACATCTGTAGAACCTACATGCGTGTGTCCGGAATAACAGGTTTAATTCAGACCTCAATCAAATCCGTATAAAGTTTGAATTCCGAGGTGTTTTTATGAGAAACTAAATGATAGCTGCATGTTCGTATTTCCAAATCGGCAGATAAATCTGTCTGCACTCCTGCGTGAAATCCTCGGGAAATGTCATCTATTAGTCGGAAAGTGATCGGAGTGCCAGAAGATTGGCAGTGGATGGAGTCGGGATTGTTGTCTGTATTCATTTCTGATCGGTTTTGACTTCTCATCGGAACAGATCAGTACATGGTCAAGTACAAAATTACTCAAAGTGTCCGATAATAGTTCAGGACGGCTGATCCTGAGTCATGTGACTTGTGTTGCTCATGTCTGTGTGTGTTATCCGTTTGTAGAGTACCATTGTGGAAGGACTGACTGGGACCAGTAAAGATGAGACCAGACAACCATCTGGAACAGTGAAGGAAGTCTCCAAAGCTGGCCATGCCTCATCCGGTGAAACTGTGGTCACCATCGCATGTCCCAGCCAGGAGACAGATCGATCACCATCTAGTGAGTCCTTGCGTTTCTTTACATTTTCCCTGCCATATCTTATGCATGTTTCGTAAGAGCGTAAACTCCAGGAGATCAGCTAGATCATTGCTAGGCTAATTAAGAATGTCTATTCCTGGTCATTTGGCTGCCGTGCCACAACCATTAACCTAACAAACATAAGAATTCCTTAATAAGCCAAACTACTTCTACTCCAAGTAAAAGAAACCACATTGTCAGAGAGCTCCAGTTGAGTGACGTGCATGAGCCGGCCTTGGCAAAGCCGTGGTTACTGGCCGTGGCATCTTGCCCGAGCAGGAAAACGATCCAGCCAGAGGCGAGCTGAATGAATAAAGCCAACAGGTCTTTAATCCAGTTTGAAAGAAACAGGCTGACATCTCAGCTCCTTCAGAGCTGTACTTCCTCTCTTCTCTCTTATGTCCCTGACACTGGCATGTGGTGGGATTCCAGTGATATATGGGCAAGGAGAAGAAGGAAATCCTACCGAGGAGACAATGGAATGAAAAAGCACAGACCCGAGGATTTAAGAAGTGGGGAATCTGAGTACTGACCTAAAAGGAAACTGTATTATTAACCCTTCCTGACGTTAACGGTTCAAAATGCCAGGTGCTTTCCAGTGCCTGGGCCGGACAGTTGATTTTTTATGCGTTTGCTTTGTCTAGATGACGTTTTATTTGGCTTTCACGACTTGCCTGGGTCCTCAAATCAGAAATGTTACAAAGTAGGCGTGTCCCCATGACATGTAAATACAGAACAGACCCTCACGACTAGCAAATCGCCTTTTAAGAGATACTAGAATCCGGTTCCATCAGAAGGGAGCTCAAAAAAAGGGGGTCTGCTCTTGGGACTGTATTGCGAATTCAGTGGGGAAGTTTGAAATCGACCGCGAGCGACAGTGAGTTTAATCCAGTGCCTACGAACTTGCTATCGAATTGACAAAACCTTGGTGCAGCCATGTGCTTGAAGCTAACGGCGTCAAAGCAGCAGACAGCTCGGCAGCACTTTCCAAGTAAAATGTCAAGTGTCAAGGCTGAGCATTAAATTCGATTCCCCCCCTGACAAATCTAGATAATAGAAGGAATTAGGACGGCGTCTCAATGTTTCCGGGCAATAAAAATTAACGCTTGCTCCGCCCCTCCGTTCTGCGCACGGGATATTCCCTTATGCTTTGTGGAGAATGGCGGACAGAGACCGGAGGCAGCTTGTCAGCATCTATTTGTTTTAATCATCATCTACCATCCTGAGTGAGGCATTAAGGCATTAAGAGCTGTCTGTAAGGGAAACAAACTGATGCACTCTGAGCAACCCCTGGCAAAGAAACCCATCCACAGCCGGGCGGATCTGTCCAAACGTGTCCTTGTCACGTGAATTGTATATCACGCTGCCCTCTCGGGTGGTGTGTTTATCACTTAGGATGAGAGCCAAGAGGTTCAAGCCCCCTGCTTTAGTAACTGGGGAAAATGTTGATTTGGGCGAAATTTAAACGACACACAGGGGCAGTAAGAGGAGAGTCAAGCAAAAGGTCAGAGCAAAAGCAGAAGAACCAGGAACGTGCAAATTTCAATGAACCATTACGACGTTCAGAACGAAGCTTAAAAAATGTCCACTGATTTATTTGCATTGTGTTTATCAGTAGGAATCATACTGTCAGGATAACAATTTTACCAGTTTGGAGCCCAGAGGCTTCCAGGTTACAGGGCCCATAAGGGTAATGAGGGGCTGGGTCCTGATCCAACTAAGCTGACTTCTTTAATGTTCATGACCCAGATGGCTTGTTGTGTAGAATAGTATTTGTTGTCTCTGTGAGATAGAGCAAACTGGCTTCATGCAAAACTTTGGAACACCCTAGTTCAGGTTTCTCGTGTTCGTTTTCAGGTGGTTCTGGTCTGGCACAGGTATGAGAGCCGCTCGGTTCTGGTCAGGCGTGGATCCGAGGCACGGTGGGTTTTGGTCAGGTGCAGGTCCGAGTCCTGGTAGGTTGTGGTCGGGCGTAGCGTCTGAGACCCGGTCGATTTAATCGGGCTCTGGTCCAAGTCCCGGTTGGTTGTGAATGAGCGCAGGACTGAGACCCGATGGGCGTTGGTCCGAGACACAGCGGGCTCTGTCCCGGGGCAGGTCTGACACCCAGAAAGCTCTGGCAAGGTGCCGGTCCGATAACGGGTTCATGTCATGAGACCTTATTGATTCTGGTCGGCTTTGATCTTTGATCTTCGACCATATAAAATGAATGGGGCGATATTCGAAGAGTGATAAAAAGTGAACTGACAGTGTGATCACTCTGTAACTTAACACGACCGGTGACATCATACCCGGGTCCAGGCTGTCTGATTTTCGTGCGTGCAGCTCGAAAATGGACTGAGCTACAGCTGTGCGAATTTGCCGTAATGTTGTCAATGGGAAGCAATATTTTTCTTAGCTGTGAACAAGCACACTTCTCCCGAACATACCGGACGTTTCAGCGCTTGTCCCCAAAGCTCTAGGAGGACAGACCGACCGAAAATCGGGTGGAATAATAGTAGATAGGAATAAAAAAAAACTGGCGGTGAAGGTAAAAAGGCTGCAGCTCACCCAGAGTGGATGGATTGTGGATTTACGAATCCGAGTTTGAAATGTTTGGGTCCAAATCATCGAAGATTTGTTAGGTGTAGCCATTGTACCATTGGCAAAGACAACAAATCTGATGGCGGCCTAAGACTTTTGCACAGTACCGCAGTAGAACGTAATCCAGTGACTTCTGCTTTAGTGGCATCCGCGTTCACACACGGCCTGTCTGAAAGGCAGCAGTGCAAATCCTGACCTCTAAAATTGTCAATTATATCAGTTTCAAATACGTTAAACCCTTGAACACCGATAGACCGCTGAGTACGAGCTGTACGTGAAATCGTTCCATTTCACGAAGCAGAACAGATGCTCAGTTTTTGTTGTGCGTTGTTTGCAGCAAAGCGAAAGTGGCCCATCTAGCACGTCTACCGCGGTTTGGTTGACAGAAGCATGTGCGATATCTGGAGAGCTCGCGTTTCAGTAGAGCTCGTTGGAATATGAACTTCCTGTGGTTAGCACTGATAGTGCAGCTTTCAAAACGCAAGAGAAGCACGTTGTCAGCTTTCGGAGTAAAACCTACAGGAGAGAGATAGAGTGAGAAAATAGTGCTGTTTGCGTGTTTGGATACCGGTGGAAATCCACATGATTCGGACTCCGAGTTCTTACCGAGTTCAGAGAGCACAATTAAGGTGAAGAGAAGGCCAGTTTCACAAAGGAAGCAGCGCCGGGTTGGGGTTGGGGTTGGTGGGTGGGGTGGCGTGTGTGTGTGTGTGTGTTTGTGTGTGTGTGTGTGTGTGTGTGAAGGGGGGGGTTGGTTCTGAGACCTTACTGACCACAGTCAGATATATAATGCACTTCTGCTATGCGAAACTGCACACCGAACGTGAACGGTCTTTGACGAAGCACACTGAGCTAAAGTAAACATTTAGAAGTTACCAAGCCTCAAGCATCCTGATGAACAGGTTTGTCGGAGTCAGGCGGATCCCTGCAGGTGGTAAGACTGTCTTATTTGTCCATTTCTGACACATCCAAGCCAAATATTTTCTCTTTTGACCCAATTTGGGCAAATAGCAAACGGCATCTGAGGAGACCTCTGGCCCGCCTGGGTTGGAAGAGAGAAAAATGGCAGTGATGTAATACAGGAACCGCTCTGCCTTTTCCACCACAAGAGCCATTCTTGGCTGACGAAATCTTTACCGTCCCAACGCTAAATGATGAAGACCTAGTGATGTAAGAGGCTTGTGGCTGCGGTTTTCAAGGCCGTTGCGGGGAAAATGAACTGCAAAAACGAAATGTCGGAATTATGAATGATGAAATTCTAAACAGAAGCCACAAATGAAACTGTGCATGCAAACAAGAGGTCTAGGGAGCACCTACACAACTACACAACAAACTTTACATTTCAGAATCATGGGAGTCACGAAAGGACAAAACGTTTTTTGGTGCAAAGGCTGCAGCTCACCGAAAAGTGTAACGAAGATCAGTGGCATTGGTTCGAAACGTTTGGGTCTGATCGTTATTGCCAAAAACAACAAATCTAACGGCGGCCTAAGACTTTTGCACAGTAGCACAGAGGTAGAACGTAATCCGGTTACTTCTGCTTTAGTGGCGTCTGTCTGTTTGGATGGCAGTAAAGCAAATCCTGACCTCTAAAATGGTTAATTATATCCATTATATATATAATCACAGATAGACGGGCCACAGGGACTGCTGAGTGCAAGCTGTAAATCGACTTTATATAATAAAAACTATTGTATAATCTTAGAAAATGGTAAAAAAAAAACGAATTAAACGGCCGTCACGAGCGAGTTCCAAATGAGTGCGAATGGCGTTTCCATTTTCTTCTAACTGATCGCGCTAAAGTTGTAGCAGGCACACGGATTCGCTCGACAAGCCCAAAGGTAATACTTTAACCCCGGCGGGTTATTAGTCTCGTTAGGCTTAACGATTGTTGTGTAAACAGCGTGTCCCGTAAGCACCGTACAACCTACCGACCGGCAGCTTAAAGGTTAAGTGTGTATTGTACCCTGTGTGTGTGAGTTTGGGGACTTAGATAGGAGCGGGGTTTCGGTGAGTGTTTAGTGTTTACCTGAACGTGGCAGCCGCCTCGCTGGCCCGAGGGGGAGATACGGAGAGAGGGATTAATGAAGAGGAGGATGAAAGGAGACGCGGCACGCTGGAGGAGTGAACTCGTCCTCCTCCGTCTCGGTGGAGAAGTGACGGGAGAATAGGCCAGCTGCGACTGACAGTGACGAGCTAGCGGCTGCTGTTGTGTAGCAGATGGAAGTGTGTGTGTGTGTGTGTGTGTGTGCAGGTTGAATTTCATACCATGCCTGTCACTTTCTCTAAAGCGAATGTGTGTGCATGAGGCAGATTAAAATGCCGCCAGAGATCTGGCCATCCTTTGAGTCTCTTCCCAGTGCCGTTCTTGCTCGAATGCTAATCCGCTGGCCTTTCTCCCCTCGGTCCCGACTGCCTGCGCCGTCCCGAAAGCAGCGCGTGAGCACGTGGTCGTGCGCTTGTACATGTGGGTCAAGTTTTTTTTCTGGTCAGAATGTGCGCTGCGGTGCGCCGTGGCCCCAAGTTCGAGGAATTAAGCAGGAGACAGTGGCTTTGGCCCAGTGCCTGTGCTATTAGGCTCACACGGGACGGGCACGGGGCGGCCGGGTTGGGGGGGAAGGGTTACGCTCCTTCCGCGCCGAAATATGTGTGGAAATGTTTGCGTATGTGTCGAAGTTTGCGGGATGAGGTGGGGGGGGGGAGGCGGTATTTAAAGGGGCGGCTCCGTCCCCAAACACTACCGAGCTGTTGAGCGGGTCCCGGCGCCGGTGGCGACCCGGTCCAACCAGCCATTGTGCGCCAAGCACCTCGTTTGTTCGTCTGTTCCTTTAACGCCTGGCATGCGCCTCTGCGGCGCGCCGCTTCAGCCGAGCGCAGTCGAAAGAATGATCTCTGCGCAGTGGGAATGTTCTCCCGGTTTGCATGGTTGGTTTTTAAAAGCTTACGGTTTTCCAGCAGACGCTCCGGCTGAGTGTGTTTGGCAGCGGCGGGCTATAGTTGCTGACTACTGACTGGAGCGCATTTACAGTGACTTTGACAGTGGCTAATTATAGCTTCAGCCCAGCATCCAGTCAGCCAGAAATGTCTCGGCAGACTGGATTTACGGCGATGCCTGGCCTCCCGTCTCTTTTTCACACCGACACGGGCCTAGGGATTCAGCACACAACGCAGATTCAAGTATAACACAACAAGGTTCAGGGCATGTAAACATCAAATGGCTCTTTGTCATAGTGGCTCAAGTGAAGTAAACCCAGATGCTAAAAAAATGCAATCGTCTAATGTAGCCCATCCTGAAACACGGACTTGTGATTTGTTACATTTTTTGTGGCTGTGTTTGGATCCGGTTGTGCTTTTTCCCTTTTCGATGGAGCGTAGTTTGGTTTTGGAGAAGCGTTCTAGGAAAGAATGATCGTGCTCTGTGGAAGAGCTTCCCCAGTTCAGCAGGATCCGATGACACACGAGTTCTGGACTTCACTCTAACCTTTCATGAGGAACTTCCCCCCGGTGCTGTGGCAGCGACACCTGCCCGGACCCGGTGATGGACTGGAATCATGCCACCTGTAGACGCTGAATCCTGAGAAAACGTTCCTCTTTTTCCACATTTTAACCTCACTGTTTCCTGGTCGGGATCCAACAAAGGCTGCAGGTTCTAAGTGCTCCCTAAATGGGCCGGATAGGGACAGGGATTAGGGGTGGGACAATGCATTTCGAGGCACAAAAAGTCACATCATGCAGATGTACATGCACATGGGTTCACTTTATTAAGGTGTTACACCCACGGTTCCCATCGTTGCCTCACAGGGCTTTGTCTGAGTTTGCCACGGTACCGCTTGTACATAAAATCGCTTAAAAGGACGTTTTTGCTCAAACAAGCTATACATGACATTTTAATTGGCAGTTAGTAAAATAGGTAGCATTATTTGAAGCTCCGAATTTGTTTCAATTGCTTTCTATGTGCTTAGATTTTTGTACAAGAAGAGCAGGCACTTTAAACTTTTTTTTTTCGGCTGTTTAAGGCCGAGCATTTTGTTCGCCAATGACACCTCTGTTTCTGGTCATGTCTTTTAGCTGCTGTCTTTTTTTAAAAAGGTTTTTAACCCTTTCAGGACCGCGAGGATTCGACGAAAAAAAAATAACGAGTGGCTTCGCGCAAATTCGGCTGCTCCAGGTCGTTTCAGTCGCACTTGCCGTCCAGGTAGACGTGTGGCACAAATACGGCCATTGGTCCTCAAAGGGTTAAAAACGTAGTAGCCGCTTACACTTTTAAATGCCGAAATTAAAAATCGTGAGAAAACCAAATCGCGATCGGGGGGCGGGTATTGTTACACCCCTATAGGGATGGGCGCCCTGCCTACGGTTGGTCCCTGCCTTGCACCCTGTGCTGCCGCAGCACTGCACTGGCTGAGGTGCGTCTGAAAACGAATTCTGAAAATTCTGTAAATATAAGACTGTTGTGATGTAGGGTTGCAGCTAAAAGCCAAAAATGTTCTTCCTACACTTCCTACGCTAATGTGTTTTGTTCCCAGATTCCCTTCCGGTAAAGCCATAAAATATATTATTGCTATTTTTTTGAACTGCCAATGCTTGAAAATCCATGTGCTATATGTGCGTTATAAGAGCGTATATAGATTTTTTTTTAAATTACTATATGCTGTACGCAAAACGAAGGTTAACATGTAAATACAACCCAATGCGTTCAGAACAAAAGGCTTGTTGCGATTTGGTCTAGCTTGTTAGTTAGTAACAAAAGACCTCGTTGTGCCTTTTTGTTTCATTTCACAAGCTGTTAAGCACGACTCCCTGCTGCGGTTTGTGAAGTGCGATTGTAATGGTGCTGTAATTCAGGACTGGAATGCTGTGATCTGTGGTGCGTTGTGAGTCTTCGAGAAACTGCGTAAGAGAACAGAGAGTTACGGCTGGGAAAGAGGAAGTGTGTGAATGATTTAGCTCTTTCTCTCCCCTCGTTTCAGCTTATCTCACCGCCAACTTGAAAAATTTGAAGTACTGCTTTTCACATGGGTGGTTCCTGCTTGTCGAACTGTCTCTTATCTCACCTCACCCTTTCACACTCCGGCTCACACAAACGCAAAGTGTGTGCGGGCGCGCTTTGACGTCTTTGCGACAAAGTTTA
This sequence comes from Parotocinclus haroldoi, assembly GCA_034779995.1. Lineage (NCBI taxonomy): Eukaryota > Metazoa > Chordata > Actinopteri > Siluriformes > Loricariidae > Parotocinclus > Parotocinclus haroldoi. The sequence continues at coordinate 22,399 of JAUZST010044745.1, forward strand.
ACAGCTTTTATAGTGTCACCAATTAGCCGTTCCACCTCAAATAACGCTCAACAAACTTCCACGGCATCTGGATCGTACAGTTTTCTTGCATTCCCTACACGTTTGTAGTACAGCGCTTAGCTTAAGTGTGTGTGTGTGTCTGTGTGTGTGTGTGTGTGTGTGTGTGTGAGTCATTGACGAGCGCTCCATTAGTTTATTTTGAGGCATTCCTTGGTTTGTTTGCGACGCAAATCAGTCACTTTGCCGCCTCTTGTAAGCGAACTTTGAGCTGCCGGCGCGTTTAATTAACGCAGGCTAAGAAACCTCGCAAACAGCAATTAAACCTTCCCGACTCCCCTCGCCTCAATCAGACAGGCTGTGATTAGCGCACAATAGCGCTAGCTTTAGATTCAAGCATTAAGCGATCATACTGCCTCCCTCGGCATCTGGGTGACTGCCATCGTGGTCAAAGCCACATTCGTTTCTGTAGCACCTTGTACAGTGGAGCGTTGTCTCGTACGCTTTTGCATCATCGTCAGGTGGCCCAGCAAGCCTGGGAGGACAGTGGCAAGGAAAATCCCTAAACATTATAAGGAACAACCCTTTTAAAAGGGACTTGGATGTCGTCCTGCGATTTCGGAGCGCAGGACCGAAATCTACATGTTCAGGACCGGATTTGAACAGCACTCTGGCTGCACACAACCGAGAGGGAATGAGCCGGCTTGAAGCAACACTCGTTTTCAGAACGCAGTGACGCAGTGTCACCTCTTAAACAAGTTTAACCCTTAAGTATTACGTGTCAAACTTTTGCCCGTGTCCTAAAGTGTCCGTGTCCATGCAGCGCATAGACTGTAATTTATGGGCAGGTGAAAGCAGAATGCATTTATATCCATTAATATAACGCTAATTAAAATCTGCCCAGCTTTTTGTGCCGCTACGCCCGGATCAAACAGGAGTTTTACTTCCTATTTCAATATTTTTTTATTGACATATGTCACTCTAATATCTGTTTGTAAGACCTCAGTCTTTAAAGCGGATGGACGGGGCTCGTTAAAGGGCGTTTGCATGTCCTTGTTTGTGCTGTTATTGGGGGTATTTGTGGGACAGTGCATTTGTAAGGTCATTTTTCCATACGCAGGCTTTATCCGAAGCAGTTTCTGTTTGTGGAATTGGCACCGAAAGTCTTTGAAAAGACCCCTTGAAAGAGACCCTTCCCACTAAGGCCTAACGGAGCCACCGGACCCACGGGCGCTTTTAGGCGACCCTTTCGTTTGTGGCTAGTCTGTATCCCAAATATTTCCTTACGTCCTAATGTATGTCTGCTATAATGAAGGGAAGTTCAGGAGATTAACCCAGGAGACACAGGCGAGGGGTGATCATCCCCGCGGGTTGTACAGCGTGACTGCCGCGCGCATCTGCAGAGCTCCGTGTTTTGTTCCACTCGGTTCTGAGCCTCCCTGTAGTGCGCCGTGTGCTGTTGAGAGCGCTTTGTGTATGCTTGTCAGACTCTCAATGGGCTCTTAATTGTTTTTTGCTCCAGCTGTGGGGTGAGAGCCGGCCCCGTCGTCGAAGGGAAGAGGGAATTTATAGAAACGGAGCGAGCAGACGGGCAGACACGCGTACCTGTCTAACTCCGCTTTTATGAATATTCATGCGCCGCGGCTATCCGCTAAACGCCGGCCTCGGCGCGATCCACAACATTAACGCTGAATGTTTAGCGGGAGGCCAGATGCAGATCCGAGTGATGGAACTGAGCTTAAGCAGCTTGCGAGCGCGAGATCTGCACCAGCCAGGCGTGGCATTAAACATCGCCGCCTAAAATTCGCGCTCGCCCTCAACCAGGCAAGATTCGGACCCACCGAGGACCTCTGAGGACCTCTGAGGTCCAGCCCTAACGTCAGGGGCAGATCTGAACTGCGAGGTCTCCAGGGAGCAGACTTTCCCGGGGAATTCGAAGACCGGGTCAACACCTTTTACCTCCTTGTCGCATCCATCAAGCATTTCTGAAGTGTTTCAGGGCACTTTACGTTACTGAAAGAGGACGCTGCCTTCAGGGAGTTCCGTTGGCATAAAGTGGTACGTGTCCCGGCAGCACATTGCCCAGAGCTTCACGTTGTCAAGGTTATTCTCTTCACCTGTCAGTGCTTTTAACGTTATGGCGGATCGGTGTAGATGGAGCTTGTTAGCCCCTGCTCTCTCTCTCTTATCTTTTCTCGTGCTGTCTCCTCTTCAGGATTAAGTGCTTTCCCCTGTATCGTCACAGGTGGGGATTTTAAAAGCTTGCATTTGGAAATCAGCCTCTTGACAAGAGCTGGGTTTCACCGTCTTTCACCCTCAGGCTGGATGCGTTGGTGGGTCAGACATTATTCTCTGTTTAACAGCTTTATCTGAGCCACAGCTAGAGGAGGTCAACGGGTGGAAACACACTATTATATACATTCATCTGACAACTTAATGGATACACATACCTACTGTCTACACTCATGTGATTTGACACTTACTGTCCACACCAACATTTACGGAAGCTAGTTTTTAGGCTGTTTTGGAAAAATCTGTCTCTGCAAAAGTATTTATGTACATTGTTTTAAAGCAGCTTTAGGTACAAAGCCTTGGGCAGCAGTGGCAAGGAAAGGTTCCAGACTCAAAAAGTGTCCTGGCCTCCTTATAGCGGGCGATTGTTTGGAATCTGGAAGAGAACAGAGCACGAGGAACGAACATACGATCCAGAGGCTGGATAGGAACTAGAGGCTCAGCTTTTTGTAACCAGTGCTCTACCAATCCGGCTGGTATCCAACCTCGGGCAAGGTGATTACTGTCCCTCGGATCTCGTGGGGTTTCATGGGGGCTCTGCCGTCTTCCATCTGGGTTCCCAGCCCACAGATTCAGTCTGGGGTCCTCAGTTCATCTCCGCTGTTGTTCCGGTTTGCCTCGGGCTTCTACTTGTTGAGTTTTAGAGTTCCTTTGTGATGACGGAGAGCTGGAGGGGCAGTAAAAGCCCTCACGTCTCTGCTGACAGTTACGGTTGCAGAAACAAACCTTTATTTCACGTAAGCGTAGAAATAGCAAACACAGAGCCAGTGCTAATGCCCATGTGAATTGAAAATTGACTAAAGCGTTCCCAGTCCAGCTTCGTCCTCTACTGTTCTGCCATTATTTAATACCGCAAAAAGAAAGGCAGCGTTCTCTGAATGGGGAAACATTAACACACACCTTTAATAGGTAGATAAACCTAATACTGTAGCTGTTATTAAAACGGTTCATACAGTAATCCTGTGTAGAGAAAAAATAAGCAACAGAGGGTTAAACGATTTTCTTAGGAACTCGGAGGTTAAGGTTAGGTAGAGTTACAGGAATATTGTATCAGTGCAAAGTTCCCAAGGGATTTTATGTGTCCTTTTAATTTCTGATGTTATTGTGTTACTGGGTCCGATCACTAGAGGGAGATGCAAACGAGTATTAAGTGCCTACCCACGTGGTTCTCTCTCTCTCTCTCTCTCTCTCTCTGTCTCTCTCTCTCTCTCTCTCTGTCTCTCTTCCTTTCTCTCTCTCTCTCTCTCTCTCTCTCTTTTTGTCTCTCTCTGTCTCTCTCTGTCTGTCTCTCTCCCTCTC
>JAUZST010044765.1:0-25979 GCA_034779995.1 Parotocinclus haroldoi
CCCCCCCCCCCCCCAAATCCATTGGAGGGCACACACGAAGTCACACACTAAGGGCCACAGAGGCACGAATTAACCTATTAACCTACGCACAAATAATAACCATTCAATTAAATAATGTAAAAGATTTTAGATAGTCTGACAACTGAGGCATTTTCTTAACATACGAGCATCTTTATGTCACCGGCCATGTTACTGAGCTGCCAAAGTAATCTCCCGCTCTGGGATATTAAATCATGTGCCTGCCAGGGTTAATGTGAACTGGACTAGGAAGCTGATTAGTGTCTGGTCGTTAAACCTCGGGTTGCCATGTCAGTGCTTTGACTGCAGGCAATAAAATGTGTCAAGCATGATGGTTCTTGTGAGCTCTCCTAAGACAGACTGTGGAGGCATTTTAATCGTTCAAGCTCTAAGAGAGTCAGCTAGCCCACACCTAATAGGCTACACAAGGGAAAATGAGGGAGGAGAAAAAAAAACGAGTGGGTGAGAGCAACATTGGTACGAATGTGTGGAATCGGCTGTGAGAGTGCTGGAAGTGGACAACAAACATGGGGGGGGGGGGTGGGAGATGGTGTGAGACTCACTTGGACACTTCACTCTGCGAGTTCCTCTCTCCCTCCAGTGTGAAAGGGGATGCACCCGTCAACAACTCAAACATTAGAATTCCCAAGCTCCACCAATCCACCGACTACAGACAGAGAGCAGGAATTACTGGTGCATGCAAACTGAAAGAAAGACAAGTCATGAAATGCTGTCCCGAACAGAGATCAATACCTTGCCATGGCCAGCCTTCCCTCTGATGATTTCTGGTGCCATGTACTCAATAGTACCACAGAATGAGTACGTCCTCTCTTTCTGTTTCAAAGGATAGCATGTAATAGTATTGGTAAATAGTAGTTTGCAACAGTTGTGTTGTGTCTCTCTGTCTCTCCCTCTCTCTCTCTCTCTCTCTCTTTCCGTCTCCCTGTCTCTCTCTCTCCCCCCATCTCTCTGTCTGTCTCTCTCTCGGTCTCTCCTTGTCTCTCTGTCTCCCTCCCTTTCTGTCTCTCCCCTTCTCTCAGTCTCCCCGTCTCTCTCCCTTTCTGTCTCTCCTTGTCTCTGTCTTCCCGTCTCTCTCTATCTGTCCCTGTCTGTCTCTGTCTCTCTCTGTCCCTGTCTCTCTCTCTGTCCCTGTCTCTCTCTCTGTCCCTGTCCCTGTCTCCCTGTCTCTCGCATTTCACCCACTTAAAGTTCAACCTGCTTTGCGTGTGTGTGTGTGTATATGTATATACATACATAGTGAGAGAGACCGACAGAGAGAGAGAACATGCACTGCTCAATAAAATCTAAAATTAGGCCATTTCAAAATGAATTTTATTTAAAAATGAATATGAAGAGGATCCCCCAAGAACTGCTGGACAAATCCTGTCCAAACCCCATCACTTTCGGTGTATTTTGGCAGTCTTGGGTGCTGACATTTGCTGTAGTGCTGGTCTTCTACAAGGCTGAACCCCATCAGAATGTGCCTTTTAACGGCCATCTGATCCACGTCTGTTGGATTTATCAACTGAGGTCTTAAGAATTCAAACGGAAAATAATAATCTGCCTTTTAGTTCCAAGAACAGCAGCCATAAGCTTAGAGACTTGTTTCGTACGTTACTCAGGTGGGTGTGGAGGACTTTCTGCTGCTTATTTGTAACAATCTGTAAAGAGCATTCGTAAGCGTATTTGCCCGTCCTATTGTAAGTAGATCAGAAATACCCTTTCAGTTTTACAGCGGCATAAAAAGACCCGTTTTACATCACATCCCTGACCCATCATGTGATCCCATCACATCATCTAACAATGGAACTGCAATTGAAACCTGAAACTGAAACTGCCATAATTTACTGTTTTGGGAATAATGGCAAGAAAATGTCGAAGATGAGAGAGAGAGAGAGAGAGAGAGAGAGAGAGAGAGAGAGAGAGAGAGACTAGGGATTTGTGATTTTAGAGGAATGCTTACACCACTTTATTTATGTGGATTCAGTGTAGAGCTCAACGAACAGCCACAGTTGCTTCCTGCAACTTTCTGGAATATTAAATTTTTTATCTGAATCTTTTCTTTTCACACTTGGCCGAATTTGTGGATGTGAAACACCGACCGTACAGCCGGGAAACAGTTTTCTATTGTCACACGGTACATGCCACTATACCACCCACTGAATATTAGCAGGTGCTGCCAACACTGGGCCACTCACCTCCTCCTCCAAAAACTCCTTACTCAGGCCGAAATCAGTGAGCACCACATGGCCCTCGCTGTCCAGCAGGATGTTCTCCAGTTTAATGTCCCGGTACACAATGCCAAGCTGTGCGCATCAGAACAGCAGTTAAGAGACCAAAAAAATCCAATCGGTGGGAACAGAACATACAGTACTGTGGAATAGTCACAAGGTTTGGAAATATGCTAAGCTCATAAAGGATAGCAATCAGAAAAAAAAGCATTATAGCCTAAAAGATCAGTTTGACATTTCTGGGTCAAGCAAACGACAATGTTATATAGGGTCGTTACACCAGCGCTAAAAGAACAAATCTAATGGCGGCCTGAGACTTTTGCACAATGCTCAGTTTGCACTAGTTTTCATTTCATATCCTCAAACAGCAGGAGAGAAATAAATGGCCCACTTTTTTAACATGACGACGTGGTCTGCCACTTTGAGCTGCTGTGGTTCCTAAACCAACCTGTAGCAGAACTCATGGAACTCCATGGAATGGTCCAGCAGGACAGAAAATTCACAAACGTACTCCGAGAGTAGCATCCTATTACAGTACCACAGTTTGATTCAGTGAGCTCTTTGGGACGACCCATTCTTTCGCAAACGTAAAGGCAGACCGCATGACTACGTGCTTGATTTTACACCCCTGTGGCAACAGACGAAGTAAAACACCTGAACAACAGTGATAAAGGGGTACGTCCCGATACTTTTGTTAATACGGCAGGGCCAGGGAGTATTTAGTCAGTCACTGACTGTGCAAGGACTCTGTAATTTTCATCACATGTACACTTCAACTACTCGTATGATTTCCTGGATTTTCAGGAAAAATCAGTTGATTTCATTGGCTTTTAACAGGTGAGGAACGAGGATAGACATGCTTAGGATCTCACCTTGTGTAGGTGCTCAAGGGCGAGCACAATTTCACCCACGTAGATCCTCACCTCGGCCTCCGAGAAGTGGTCACGCTGGTACAGATGAGTAAACATTTCCCCTCCGCTCACATAATCTGCGCAGATGCACACAAACAAATCACCTTCTGAACTTTATAGACAAATCCAGGCACATTTTTTTTAATACAGCTAGCTTCTGCAGGTACCCCTCTGGGCTAACCATTAACGTAGCACAGCACCCAAAAGTACAACGGAACACAAGAATGCTACAAACAGACATAATGGCTTCTGCAACAAACGTTCTTCATTATGGCAAAAACCTGCATTGCAGTCACTGTGGCTGCGTCCCAAATCGCATACTACCATACTATAAAGTACGCGAAAGCAGCAGGCGAGAGCACGTAGTGTGTCCGAATACAGAGCATGCCTGAAACGGTACGCGAAAAAGTCCATCATTTGGCAGGCATTTTTAAGTATGCGACCAAAGCACACTATCCCTTCCCATGATTCAACTGGAGCGGCGAAGGCGTTCAATGCTGATGAACTATGATATTTTATTGTTTGTTTTTTTTTATCGTAATCGAAAGTATTTTTTAATTGAAAAATGTGTGTAAATAATCATAAATGTTGGCGAATTGGGCTTTTAATGAAATGAATGGAGGCGATTTCTTTGTTGATGGTGTGACGTCATGGGTCACACGACACTGGTAAGATGGCGGGCGTAGCGCGTCCGAGGTTCTGCGTGTACTGCATACTCGCGTACTTAAGGAGCGTACTGCTTTAACGGTCGAGCGGTGCGTACTGAATTGAACCTAGCGCGTACTGTAGTAAAGTATGCGATTGTGGACGCAGCCTGCGTTTTCCTCTCACACCAACTAGATAAACTATTAAAAAAAAGGGTCTTTCTGCAGCTCTGGTGACTTTGTGGTAAGCGTTAGCTGAAATCGACCGTCCCTGAGGGCCTGGATTCTCATTCTGGACAACATGTGTGACATGGAAGTCCTGGTGGGGCAGGGGCAGAGAATGAGGACCAGACCTGGCACCCAACAAACCTGACAGGATAAACGTCGTGTTATGACGTCATGCTCACACAGCTGCCTCTGTACTGTTCTCAGTTTGAGTTTCCATTTTTCCATTTTGCCCTTAGTGAATCTCTTTCTTACAGGGTGGTAGAGAGGTGCAACAGTCCTCATAGTTCCAGCACCCCCGGTTTGAACCTACCCTAGGGCTCCGTCTGTGTGGACTATCAAGGTCATCCTCATGTCCATGTCCGTTTACTCCGCATACTCCGGGTTCCTCCCACATTCCAAAGACGCATGTCAGGTTAATTGGGGTTTTTAAAAGTGCCCTTATTGCGCGAGAGCTCGAATATGAATGCGCGCGCCCTACTAGGGATGGCGCCCTGTCTAGGGCTGTTCCTGTCTCGCACCCTGATCCTGAAAGAAAGTGAACGTATGAACGTATGAATGAAACGGAACTCTTACGACGGAGTCTTGCTCCCTCTACAATTTCTTTTCAATCCCTCATTTACAATGCTCACAAAAATAAGAGGATACTTCAAAAACGAAATCTCCCCTAATGAAATGTCCCCCATTTTTAGTGAGCAGTGCACGTCATTTACTAAACTCTAATATTCTATTAACTCATTTAAAGCTTTTTTTTTATATACAAAAAGCACTTATTATTTTGTTATTCGTCAGAAAAAGGAAAGCAACGTTTTTTAACTGTTATTTAAGGCGTGGTAACTCTTCGAGGAGAGCATTTTGTTTATAATCCGAATCAAAGATAAACCGTTCAATCAGCCGGTGACCTGAATCGGCATGACCAGTCTCATAAAACGACTGTTTTTGTTCATAAAACGACGGGGTTTCGTTCATGTGAGATCTTTCATGTTTACGTCTTTTTAGTTAATTAAAAGTTACAAACTCGCAATGCGTGTGTTTAATAATGTTTCTATTTGAGATTTAGTACGTGTGTGTTTTAGTGAATTCGGTGCATTGCAGCAGAAACGTACATGCTGCATAAAAGTGTGATCCGACTGGGGTGAGCTGTAGTTTAGAATCTTGAAACTTTGCACTAACTGGCAAAAGGCTCTGGCGAAGACTGTAATAAAGTACAAATTAAACAAGTTTGCAGTGTTTGATAGTCTTAATAACAGAGCCGGGTACAAGCCAACAGCTTCCTCTGTTCTGTCATTTATAATTCTTAGAAAGAAAGAAAATCAGAATCGGTCATGTCATATAGTTTAAAAATCAGGAAACAGAGAAGAAAAATGCAGTCGGTGTGTCCAACCTAAAATTCGACTCACTCTAATTTTAATTATTTTAACTGCAGGGCACTCATGCTTTTAGTTTTTAAAAAAACTGTTTTGCATTGTTTACACTTTTTTTTATTTTTTAAAGGCACGCGTCTTATTGGATGCGATTGAATGCAAAGAAAATCTCATCGTAAACAAGAACGTCGCGAGGCTTGCTCCTGTGGTCACTGATGGACCTCGGCAGGCTCTGCTATAACTGAGCTTCATACGATGAACGAGAGGCTTGGGGACTTTTTCCTTTCCACTGGCGTCCTAGGCTTGGGCATTTTGGGATTGGTCCTAGATATTATAAGCTCATTACGCCCCTAGTTACCAATAAAATGTTTGTAATTACATTTTTCAAGCAATACATTTTGAATTCGGCTTCAACGTGCACGCGAGAGATAAACTAAGCACGTCGAAGCTGCTCCTGTTGGGTCCGCCGGGAAGGCCCTTAACCCTCAACTGCTTGCACTGTACCTGGCAACGTCATATCAGTGGTAAAATACTAAAATATAACTGTAAAAGCACTACCAATCATAAGTTTGTCGTCCAAATGAACTGCTCGGTAAACTGTACGGGAAAGGTTTATACCAAATACTGTAAGGAAATCTGTTCTACAGAGTAGACCCCGCCCGTTCCATCCTTACCCAGTATGAGGTGTAGTTTGGTTTCGGTCTGAAAGGCATAGTGCAGGGTAACCAGGAAAGGTGACTGGCGAATGTGTTCCAGAACCTGCCTCTCAGTCCGTGTGTGTTCTGCTGTCTTGGCCTTCTGAACGATGGCTGCTTTCTTCAGGACCTGCACATCAAAGGATTCCCACAAAAACCATTTACTTCACTGTGCAGAACATACGACATTTTGGGCAGGCGACCTCGATGGATCATTTTAACTACAAAGTTAAATATTATTTATAACATTGTTTAATAACAATATTTATTTCCTATTTTAGGTTTGATAGGAAATGGTTTGTTTTGTTATTCTCCCTGTCGTCTAGTCTACCATCTACCTACTATTCAGCTCGCACAAAAGTTATTTGTTTTTGTATATATACAGTTGTATATGCACTGTAAATACACTGCAACTCGCAGCTCATACAATCTTACAAGCTACAATCCAAGTATTGGTTCGTTATGGCCTTAACAGTGCTGATATGTAAACACTGTTCCACCCCAGTCCCAACATCTGAGCGGCAATCACAGCTGCCCATTTAAATGTCCAGAATTTCACACATCCTCTTAAACAGACCGACTTACAACAACTAAGACGGTCTTGGTCTCAACTAAGTCGGTACACTCCACATAACTGACAGTAACGGATGACTTCGCTCAGCCTGGCAGCTTTAAAACTCGAACCCTCGACCTTGTAGACATGTGCGATGGAACGGTGTCTGGTACTTCCTCAGATACTCGACCATGAAGGTCCAACGTTCAAATTCCACCTCTGCCTCATAATTGTTCAGACTGTAAGACCGCACAAGTTACCCTAGACAAGGGTATCTGCTAAATCACTTAGTAAACAATAAACAATTCCGTGCCTTATGCACTGTACGCGTCGGTTAATGACAATGTTTGATGTTTGCCTGGCGCTATGGGCCTATGTGGCGTTTCAAACACACTTCTTTACGGGATGTAACGACACGAGGTGCAATGACACACTCATGATTTGATTTACGATAGCCCATCAGTGACGATTTCCAACTCGTTCCTATCTGCTTAATTGAGAGGATTAATAAACAGGAAGACATTTCTGCACCGAGATTGAACATGGCACAGTGTGAAGTTACACCCCTAATAAATAACTCAAAGACCTCCGTCTGAAACAAACCCATATGATAAGTGATGCCCTAGTGATGTCCTGCTCAGCCGCCCTTACCTCACACACAGGTGGGGACTCGGAGGTCACAGGACTCAAAAACACTTCCAGAGGTCAACTGATAAAGCATGTAACCCGAACACAGGCTGGTGTCTTGTAAGGACAGGAATATTTTGTTTCTGATTAGAGCTGCTCATTTTTATCCTGATCTACTGTTTAACAGCTTTGTTACATTAAGGATATCATTATCTGATCAGGCCTGGGTATGATGCAATACTTAGGGTTTTGACATCAGCGCAGCATCAAAGACGGGTAACGAGACTGGTTCGTTCCTACCAATCGTTCACAATCCGTTCTTCAAGAACCGCTGCAGAGTCAGATTTCTTCAAACCAACTGCGCCGATGACATTGACAGCGAATCGTGTCCTGCTGTTACATAACTCAACATCCTCTTTTTTTGCAAGATGCAGTTATTGCACAAGGGCAACGACACGAGGCAGAGCAAATAACGTCAAGAAGTCAAATCTTCAAAGCTATTTACACATTTAGGGGGTCGTTTTATAAGAATAAATACCATTTTGCTGCACATTTGAAAAGATGGTTTATACCAAATATGGACACCTTAAAATGTAGTTGTTTTTTTTTTTTTACTTTAAAATCACATGTTCGTTACTTGAGCACGTGATGCACCTGTAGATACGGGCTGCTTCTGAAATGCTCCCCTAATCACTGTTCTCTACGTTCCTGTCATTTAGCAGATGTCCTTATCCAAAGCGACAACTGATAGTCTTACAAACCAAACAACTGTGGGTTTTAAGGGCCCTGTTTAGGGATACAACTGTGGCAGAGGTGGGATTTGAACCCTAGACCTACTGGTCTGTAGTCCAGTACCTTAACCACTAGGCCACCACAGATTTTGTAGCACTGTTACCCAAGGATGACGCAACGCAAACATGGCACAAAGTGGAGACAATGCCACGTTTCTGCTAATTACTCCATCTACCGGAGGTGCTAATCCTAATTTGTTTCCATAGCAGGGGGACTACAGATGATTTTGTTTTCACTTTTATACAAGTGCACATTACTTTAAATTATTATTCTAGGGGAATTAAAACGCACATTTATTCATTTGTTTGCTTATTATGGTAAAGCTACATTTTGTTTGTGATTTAAACCAGTAATTTTTGTAGGGAATTGAAGTTTTTAAAAAAGCTTCTTCAAGTGTGCATTGCTTGCGCACTTCGGAAATAAAAGGAATGGCCTTTATGGAATGTAAAATGGATAACTGTGAGAAAATCTCATTGCAAATCAAAGTTTTACGTTTCCATACATGAGCCACGAGGAAGGAAGGTGGAGGAAAATGACACATCAGAAGCAAACAACTCCTCACAAACCACCGCAACGATGAAGAAATTAATGACTGAGGTTTCGTGAACAAAGTTTGGTTTCATGGAGGACTTTCTGATTTTGCCTCCTCACCAAGTGCAGTGGTTATTTTTCTCTGCCAATCGTCTTAACCTGCAGTCTAGCACGCTAAGCACACCACATCGCTCCCCCTTTTTCCCCTTCCCCTGGAGTCCTTGTGCTCATGCGCTCGTTAGACTTGGCCTCCATATCTACCAGAACTCAATCTGATTGAGCATCTGTGGGATACGCAGGACAAACAAGTCCAATCTGCGAAGGCCCTGCCTCACAGCTTATGGGATCTGCTGCGAAAGCCTTCAGGACAGCTTCAGAGATGTTGTGGAATTCATGCTTTCTTCACAATATCAGACAAAAATATCAGACAAAAATATTTTTCAATCGATAACGATCATTTGAACGATCTTTGAAAAAAGGAATGAAGAACGTTTTGTCTTTCCAGTCCGAAAAAAGTCAAACGTTCTTATTTCACAAATGGTTATTCCAAAGTGAAGTTAAAAAGGTACAGCTTTTTGCTGTTGTTTAAAAAAAAATAAAAGAAAGAAAACAAAGGGTGCGGGTGGAACGCTCCGTTTCTGGAATCACCACTCGTTTGCAACATCCATGTTTTCAAAGCCAGACCATGCGAGACAGAATGAGTGAGCGATTAAATCTAACCCCCGAAGAGTTTGAGGCTGGTGGCGTCTGCATTTTGTCTCCTGCGGCTTTTTGTTCACTCTTTTTTAACTTCAGGTTTAGGTAAAACACCCGCTTGTTTTGTGCAGGCTGCTTGCGTGTGCAGCAGTTAGCAATGCTTTTAGCTGTTTTTTGCACGTCACACACCCCTCCTAGGCAGGTGGTATAAATGTTCTATCTTAAAAAAAAAAAAAAAAAGTTTCTGTCATTTATATCTTGCAGTAAAAAGGTATCACGCCGGTAATAATGTTGTGGGTCTTTTTCTATCCTTTGTATTACTTACTAAGCAGTAAATGTACAAAATGGCACTCAAAACAGCATAAGAAAAGCTCAGATAATTGGAACGCAGAGAAAAATATAAAATAAAACATAAACATAAAACATACCATACATAAAAACACCTTCCAAACATTTCGTGTGCATTAAGTTATAAAGAAACATTTTAACACATATTAACGAAGGGAAATAATCCAAATCCATGCTAGACAAAAAAAATAAATAAATAAATAAAAAAAAACTATGACGAGGGATTATTTTCCACTCCTCTCTATCAAGCTTCGACTCAAGTAACTGGAAAAATCTTTTTTTTTTTTGTACTCCACGTAGATCAAAAGTCTTGAATATAAAAACGACTCTAACATGGCTTGAGAATAGTTTGTTCCTTGTGCCAAAGCAGCCCTCTAGGTATATACACGGCTCATAAAAAATGTCATATTTCAAAATGAATACAAGGCGCTTTAAAAAAAAAAGCATTTGACCTCATTTTATTTTTATTTAATAACCTCAGAAAAGCAAACGGACTATTCAAGGAAAGTCGTTTCGTCATGCAAACGAGACGCAAAAAACGACTTTTGTTCAATCGGTAAAATGCGCTATATAAAAGGCTGAAAGTGCTGGTGTATCTGAATGGTCCCTGATCTTGAAAGTGTACATCCGGCAGTTTCCCAGCTCTTGCAACGCTCCTGTAACACTTCCCAAAGTGTGATTGCAGACTGTGGAATCGCTTCCAAAACACCGGAACAGTACAAAGAATAAGACTAGGCTCGCCAATCTGTCACAACAGCAACAGACAGTTTCTTGCCGCCACTGGACAACAGCTACGCACCCACACCGTGCATAATCATCGCCCAGCGCGTTGGACTGCTTGCCCGCATTCATGCATTCTGTTGCATTTGGCAGCTTCCTTTGCAGTTTGCAGCATGATAATCATCGTATCCTGATCCAGCGTGAAAGAGGTACACGCGAGAGGCCACGTTTCGTGTGAGAAAGGGACTCCACGGCATCAGAAATGGATCGCTGACTTTTGGCAGGTCCCTGCACCCTATAGTGGTACCCTACGCTGGAGCAGTTGGCGACACTTTCTTTTCATGGACGATAACGGACGGAAGGTCCCCCCGTGGGCATCTCGTCAACGACATGCTTCAGGAGGCAGGCAGGACTGAACGCATGGACCGGCCTTCACGTTCTCCAGACCTGAAGCTCATTGAACATGCATGGGGTGTTCTGGAAAGGCGTCTAACAAACAAGAACTGCTGGACAATCTGATCCTGTCCATGCCCCCTCAACGTCAGTGCGTTTCGGCCGTCTTGGGTGACCACACGCCCTACTGAACAGTCCGTGTGTGGCACGCTCATCCAGTTTGACACACTTCTGTTCACCCGCCATGGATATCTCACTTGCTGCTCGATCGCCATAACTGAGGTTCACTAATTTCTTTTCTGATGATCTTGTTCAACGAAATAAAATCAAATCCTCTTTTTCAAATCCTCAAATTCATTTTGATGACACTAATTTTTGTGAGCAGCGCGTGTTCAGGCTAATAAGACTTCCAAAATCATCTGATTTGGTTTAGTTATGGTCAACAATGAACAAAGGAATAAATTAACAGACCTTCATCGCATAAAGCTTGCCTTCATCATGCCCGCTAATTTTTCTGACCAGGAACACTTTTCCATACGCTGTAAAAAAAAAAAAAGAGGAGGAGACAGACATGGTTATTTCAGTAGGATAAAGATGTTATCTGCTGTTGCTGGCAACTAGATATCAGCTAGTTCTGACTGGGGACACACTGACATTGCAGTCAGGTCGTCCTAGACCATGATGCCGGATTTCCAACTTAAGAGAAGAGTCACAAAAGCGGTGTAGTTTTACTGTCTCTGTTCGACTTTTTCACTCTCCTAAGAATTAGGGAGTATTTCATAATCTTTGTGAGCAGTAGATTTAAAACAAAGGACCTGAGACCTTTCTTATGACATTAGGTATTGCTGTGCTTATTTGTAAAATGGCCAAAATGTAGCCCGATATGAAGCTATCAAACTAACTAAGGTGTTCTGGCTTCGGAAAATGTACAACAGAATTCATCAAAGTTCTCTCGAGGGCACGCGGGACCATCCTAAATGTGCTCAGAGAGAGTTTAGAGCGACTTAGTGACGTGTTTAGTGTTGCAAAAGCCAACACTGTGACCAAACTGAAAACACTACACACTGTTCAGCTCTAAAGCAGGGATTCTAATTCTGATCATTCTGATATCCTGCCTATACGACTCCACCCATAACCATATTTTGTGACAAATCTCATCAAGCCACGAGTCGTTTCAGAACTCGAGAGAGGCGCCAGCTCAGATGTTATCATATTTCTCAACGCGAAGCACTACAATGGCCTTGTGAGCCACAACAGAACGGAAACAGATGAGCCGTATGAATGCGAACGGGAGACAGATTGTTGCGCAATAGCAAAATGTCTCACCTCCAGTGCCAAGCACTTTGAGAAGTTCAAAGTTCTCCATCCCAACCTTCTCGGTGTGTCCCGTGAGATTAGCTGTAAAGGGCAAGGGATGTGTGTGAGAGGAAGCAAACATTTCAAGTAAACACCGACATTGATAGATTCACAGGTTTGACGTAGGGTTGCCAGATTCCATGGCCTGTTCAAGCTGAATCGGGGTTCGAACCCAGTCAGGTACTTTCATCAAATGTAGCTCGCTCTAAAAAAACGGTTCGGATAACGAACGTCCAGTTAGTGGTGTTCTTTAATGGAAAAACCCAATCTCTGCCGTCTCGGTCCATTGCCTACAATCAAAAGAACGTACTAGAAACAAAGGTTTCTAAACTAAATGCTCTACTGTAGCTTCATCATTCTCAAAATAATCAAATGAAAACGTCCGGTTTCATGTAATAAAAGCATTTCAAAATAATGTGTACTTGCAAAAAGAATTTAAACAAAACCAATGAATGACATATGATGTTCAAAAACACCTTGTGTTTAAAAAGTGCAACTGCATTAGATAGTGTGATAAAAAAGAACACAATTCTTGTTACACACTTGTATTTTGTGATTGATTTATATATATATATATATATATATATATTCCATTTTAAATCACCCTCATGGTTCAGGCATAACACACACGTTATTAGGTTGCTATAAATGGTGACGGCAGCAGTAACAGACTTCTATTATAAGCAAGACCTGAGCAAACTCTGAATTTAAATACAGTGAAATGGGTGTATTTATTCTTTTTAAAATTACAGCCTTTACAAAAGTCGCAGACACGTTACATATCCAAAATGTATACACCCAACACCCAACCTCAAACAATGTACCCATAAGAGAAACTGCACAGCAACAGCCCTGCATTAGCTGGATGCTAATCTTCACTGGGTTTTTTGTTTCAAGCTGGGAGACCATATTGACCAGCACAGTGGGTGTCGGGAAGGCCACTAGCAAACAGCACTATGCTGGTCACCACCCAGACCAGCTGGTCCTCACAGCAAGATTTTGAACCCCCCAAATATTTTTTGGATTTGGAAGGTCAACAAAATGCAACTAAACACCCATTGGCGAATTCACTTTGGCTTAAAAGACAAGATATTTCATGTTTCATCTTAGCATCTTTGCTGTTTGTTTCAGTATACACCGTTATCCCGAAATCAACGCTGGTGACACATTCCAAGAGAGTTTGTCAGTAGTTAGTTAGTGTGCAAGTTGGGTTTTAAGTACCATGTTTAGCACTGGGTCATTATCATGTCTAGAACGGTCAAGGGATACGTTTAGTTTTCGGCTTTCAGTTGATGTAAGCAGATCCTGGTCAAGCTACCAGTGTATGTACCAGCACATCTTAGCTTTTGAGGGGAATTTGTGTACATCTTTCATTGTTACCACTGGAAGTGAAGTAGTGCCGTGCTTTCACGACTACACAACTTGCATGGTATTGAATGGGGAACAAGGTTGGACATGGTAGGGCATTCTATAGGGCATCTCCACTAGATGCCGTTGCTTATACACAATCTGGTCCAAGCGGTTTATAACAGTTGACTAAACATGACTGCAACACAGTAGAGTTCAGTACAATGCAGAGCATATGGTACGTAGTACAGTACAGAGTATAGTACAGAGTATACTAGTCAAGTCAAGTCACTTTTAATTACCATTCCCCTTGTGCTGTCCCCATTCTATTTGGAACTGGGGTTTTACTAGCCTTCAGATACACAGTGGGTCTTGAATCAAGTCATGAAGATTTAAATGAGCGGACCTACACTGTGACAATAAGGACCAGGGAAGGAAAGGTCCAAAGCAAGAGAACTAAATGAACAGTAACCTGGCACAGGGAGAACATTATTGATTACCGATTGGACATCTGACCGTTTACAGATATTCAATTGAAATTGTGAACCGTGCAAAACCTAGTAATGTGGGACTGCGGTAGCCTAGCGGTTAAGGTACTGGACTCAGGACCTGAAGGTACAGGGTTCAAATCGCACCTCTGCCGAGCTGCCACAGTTGGGTCTTTAAGCAAGGCCCTTAACCCAATATTGCTCGAATTGTAAGACTGTATTAATTGTAAGCGGCTCTGGATAAGGGCGTCTGCTAAATGACACAAACGTAATGTCATAATGAATGATGTTCTTTTACAATCTTCATTTAATTGCACAGCTAAACACCTGATAATGGTAGAATGGGGAAAATTCTGCTTGCTAAACCTAATGCAGTGACCAACACATTCGGTGAAAGACACAGAGATTCAATATAAATAATATAAAAATTAAAGCACAGGTTGTGTGGTGGTGTAGCGTTCGACAATAAGGCGTTTTATGTGCTTTGTTGTTTTACATATAACCAGCGGCTAACCCGTTTAATCAAGCACCAGACCAGCGAGACCACCAGATTTGACCTGCACCCCCTAATCCAGTACTTGTTGATGTTGGACATTACATCAGGGGAAAAATCCGAACTTCAAGAACTATTGAGCCGTAACTCAGCGCAGTATTATTGCTCATTGGTTGCACATCTGGTGGTTTACAGATGTTCTGATCGTGCTAGTGCAGCAGGTCTCACTCACCGTTGGTGATTTCATGTTTAACGGTACAGACTTTCTCCCGTGTCTCTCTGTCCGAGTCCTCGCCACTGCTGCCGCTACTCTCTCCGGACATGTTGCTTCTGGATTTCAGTGATTTCTTGCAAACGCGTGGATTTGTGCACAATGAGCGTCCAGCATTCAACCATCTATGTTAAGAGCGACTTGTTCAAAAGCGAGCAGACTGAGAGGATATGCGCGCCATCTAATCATAGTTACATTATGAATAGGTTTTGTTTGTGTTTTGTGCTCCGGATAATCCCTCAGCTCACAAACCCCTCGGACATCCTGTTCAACACCTATGATGTTCCTAATGTTTTACTCCTTCGGTGATAATAAACCAAAAGCCCAGAAGCTTTAGCAAAGCACCGACCATCCTTTTAAGATCCGATAGAATGAGCCCCGGGCGTACGTGGGCACTGTTACCGTATTTCCTACTTCCAGCGAGCTATTGGCTAACAGGCAACGGTTTAGAAATCATCACGGGTCACGAGCCGACGAAAAGTGTCATTATTTCAAATGACTGATTTAGGCAAAGCGAAGGACAAACGAGCTCCTGTAGTGCAAGTTTTGTAACAGGCCTGTACTAACAACACTAACTAAATACATCGTAGGTTCGCTATCAGAGGAGCTAGCAGGCTACTGTTAGCCGTGACAATTAATGAAAACAGAGTGGGATTTCTTTCGAGCGTAGATTTGTTTTTGTCCAAACCGTCTTCTTTCGCTCGAGCTGGAAACCCGACACTGTTATAAAAGGGCGGTTAAAGAAAACGTTACACTAACAGCCAAAAAGTGCAGTTGAATAGAAACCACTAGCGCTACGGAAGCCGAAATGTGTTCAATTTGTTTTTGGAGGCGTGGTGGGAAGTTCGTGTGTAAAGTTCACACCCAGAACTGGTTCTTAACGCACGGACACTGCTATAAATTACATACTTCCCTGTTTAATATCCTACCAAACATGATCCTAAACTCATAAACAAAGTACTTCCCATTATAAACCGACTATACTCAGCTACTACACTCTACATACTTTCCTGCTAATCCTACTAGTAATCTCAGCACCACACGCTTCCCTACGTAACCTCCTACAAGCCACATACCAAACACCATACTCGGCTCCTATGCACCACACACTTCCTTTTTAAACTCAACACCTACACGCTACATCCTTCACCTTGAAACATCACACTAAACTCAGCTCCTACTCACCACATACATTCTTACCAGACTCAGCTCCACCACATTACATCCTATTAAACACCAGACTAGTTTCCACTCCTACGTACCAAATACTTCCCTACTAAAGAAGTAAACTCAGCACCTCAACACCTATACTGTAAACCACACACTTCCCTACTTAACCTCCTACACATACTCGCTAAACACCATACTCATGAGTGTGTGTGTGGCCACAAAAGTGAGTATACCACTAAGTAAAAATGTCCAAATTGTGCTGAATATTTTGTGTGGCCAATGTTATTTTCCAGCACTGCCTCAACTCTCTTGAGCATGGAGATCACTAGAGCTTCCCAGGTCACCAAGTGGAATCCTCTTCCACTCCTCCATGATGACATCACAGAGCTGGTAGATGTAGGAAATCTTGCGCTCCTCCGCCTTCCGTTTGAGAATGTCCCAGAGATGTTCAGATCTGGGGACATGTTTGACCTTTACTCTCAGTTTCTTTAGCAAGGCAGTGGTCGTCTTTACAGGTGTGTTTGGGGTCGCTATCACGTTGGAATATTGCCCTGCGGCCCAGTTTCTGAAGGAAGGGGATCATGATCTGTTCCAGCATGTTACGGTATGTTGTCATCATGGCTCCCCACAGCTGGCAGCGCTCATGCGGGCTTAAAGCATGACACTTCCACCACCCTGCTTGACCTAGTTAGTGCTGGTGTTGATTTTTTTTCTTTCTGTAAATTCCATTTCATTAAGCTGACTTCTTCTAGTTCTGTCACAAGCATTGACTCCTGTTTCCACCTATTTGTTTTGTTGTGTATTTTAGATTTTTAATGCACTTTCCTTTTCTGAGTTTCCATTTCCTAATCCATCTCCACACCCTGGGCCCCGTTCTTAAGCTTGTTACAGTATTGAAGCACTCCTTTTATTGCATATTCATTTGTAGATTCAATTTATGCCAGAATTTGGCCAAGAAATGAAAATGACAAGATGATTCTACATGATGTTTTTTTTGTTGCATTCCTTGTTACATGATGGAAAACCTAAGCACAAAGGTATAGAGATAAGAATGAAATAATTTATACTATGCACAATGTGTGTCCTTCCTCTAGTCCTTCATCTAGTTGGGAGTAGAGTTCGTAGTAACGTTCCTAATGCATAATGCGTCTTTGGTGAGTGCCTGAGTTTGAGTAAAAGGCAAAATTCAACACACAGAGACGTGTAGGAGATATTTGAAGGTGAATCTATTGGCATTACACGAAACAACAAAAAGCAATGAGAACTTTCAATTTATTCTGTCTTCTGTAGTTTCTGTCTTTATTGCAGTGTGATTTCTGTTGCTTAGCAAATTTTACATTTACAAATCTACTCTCTGCTTGCATAACATACAATCATTGTTTTTAAGTTCCCCGTTCTTGGCTTAGCTTCTTTTTTGCTTTGATTGGTTTTGACAGGGAAAGCACCCAGAATATCATGAATTACAGGTACGCACCGCGCAACGTTCATCCAATCAACGTCTGTTTGTTTGTTGTTTTGAGGTATTAAGAATTACAATAGGTCATTAAAAAATCTCATGTATCCAACGTATTGACCTCTGAATGACAGAAAACTAGGAACAGAGAACCATTACCATTACCAGAAAATAACATGGCAGTTTGTTTCCCTTATTTTTGTTATCGGGAAGTATTTCAAGATTTCTAAAAGCCACTATGCCCTATGCTTTCATATTGTGTTTAAATTAATGTTGTTGTGTAAAATAAAATGCTACATGCAAATTACCTAAAGTAAGAACTACACAAGGTCCATCTCGGTCAACGACCTGTTTCACACGGAGCAAACTGGACGTTAAACGGTGCGTGCCTGTATTTAGTGCCATAGTCTGACCAGTGTTTTATTTCTACTATGTGCTTATAAACATCAGAGTAAATTGGTGATGCTTCAATCCACCACTGAAAACATTCAAGAATAGTTTTGTTTGCATCAAGTATGCACAATGTAATGTGGACTCAAATCATGAGACACATTGGATTTTAGTAGGCAAAAACATTAGTATCAGGTGGGAGGGATGGAGTCTTACTTTTACTTAACAGCGAAGACAAATGGCCAAGATATTGACTCCAGTACTGACAATTACCTTTGATGGAACTGGTTTGGTTTTAATAAATCCAATTATCTAGGGTTATTTACAGCAACTTCAGATCCATGTGTTAAATGCACTATGTTTATATCAGGGTCAGATAGCTGAGATGCTTTAGGTATTGGCCATCACCCTGATGTCCCAGCAGCTCCTCCCTCTGCCTTGGCCTGTCCATCCTCCACCTGGTTCAGAAACAGGATCTTCTTTACAGGATCCAGGTATTCCATGATGGTGTCCCACACACTCTTCTCCAACAGGTAGCCCTCTGTCTCTATCTCTGCGTTCTCCTGGCCCAGCACAGCCTCCATGGAGGTCTGAAGGTACCTCAGGCATGCCACTACGGTACTCTGTGGATCGATAGCAAGAATGAAAATGGCAAGGAGGGTTAGGTAGAGACATGGTCACCCCTTAAGAGTCGTGCCTAAAACACTTGAGTAAAACAAATTAACCCTTTCAGTGTTTGATACCTGGAGCATGAAAACGCACAGCACTACTGCGCCAAAGCTGTGCATCAGACCCATGTAGTAGGCAAGCAGAGCCTCCCGGCAGCCATGGACGAATATGTTTAGCTCCTCGGTTTGGTGCTCATAGTTGTAATGGGCAGTGTTATTTGTAAGTTTGTACTGGATGCAGGGCCTTGGGGAACTTGGGTTGCAGCAGCTAAAGGGCACACCGTCCACCAGATAGCGGCCATCCACATTGCTCTTAATACGACTGAAAGCAGACAGAAAATGAGACAAGGCGAGATAAGAGAGAAGAGAAAGAGCCACACATCTATATGCAGAGCACGCAGTCACCTACACTTTCAGTAAGGCAAAAGGGAATAAAGCATGATAAGAACTAGTCATTCACATGCACTACTCTGCAAAACTCCTTGTCTCCTTCCTTTACTCACTCCTTAACCTCCTTGGAGCTGAAGTCCAAATATCGGTTGCTGATCCACTGGACCTCAAACCAGTCCCTGTAGTCGTTGTTGCCACAGCAGCGGAACTCCATTTGTAAGCGATCAATGGTCTGCTTCTGGAAGCAGCGGCCTGGCGTATCCGTGTCTTTGTAGAAGCGGATCCCATTTTTCAGGCCAACCTTCAGCGAACCCTCCAGGCTCCCCTTCATAATGTAGCTCAGGATGACGCCGACCAGCATGAGAGTGGTGAAGAAGATGGCGCAACAGAAGTAGGGCTTCAAGAACGTCTTCCATCGTGGGAAGCGTCCAGCATCCAGGGAGTCCTGGCAGATCCTCCCAGCAAAAAAGTTGATGCCCATGGAGGCCAGTCCAGCCAAGATGAGGGTGTTGGGGACGATGTGGATCTCTGTGTTGTCCATCACCTGCGGATCAAAATTCCATTTACTAAATGAGTCCGGTTTTATTAAAGGGATTCATTTCTGTTTGTCTAAACCCATGGCTTTCAGACATTTTCTGCAGTGCCACCCTTTTGTAAATGAGACTCTACTGATATTATTGTATTTTCTATTATATGGCATTATGACATTGTGATCTTCTCGAGCCCCTAAACTCTGACGTATGCACCTTTTGCTTCCAAACTCTCCTTGAATTTAGCGTAAACATTGTAATTAATAGCAAACGGTTTGTTCTTATTGAACGGAGCAAAATAACGGACAAATCATCTTTACATTTTAATTATTGCAAGTGACATGCATTGTATCTTAAACACTAAGACACCACTAAGCATACAACATCTGTAACAGCCTGCAAGTGCATAGTCTTATGTTGTTTGTTGGAAGCTTTGAACGTGTTCACATTTGTATTGGACCTATTCTGGGCTTGTCAACTGAATACTGTACGGTCAGTAATGATTTTTAAAATATGCATACAGCTTTATTTCAAATGATTCAACATGGCTTGTTCTGTCGACATATGGTACTCGACTGTTTCCGTGTAAAAGTAACTGTAAAGGAACATGTTAAGATGGCAGTCTCAATCATCGGGGAGGAGACGGATTATTTTTGCGTGTCCCAGTTAACGATCCATGCAGTTGCTAGACAGTTTATTGAAGAAGACAGCTTCCTAAGCTCGTTACCAGATTAGGTAATATTTATACTCACAAAGGTTAATCCTGTGCAGACGCATTAATATGCCAACTGAGCCGTGTGTAATGCATACATGGAATTTCATCCTTAAAGATGAACGCTTGGCCATAAATATTCGACGTGACGTTTACTTATACGCAGTTCAACAACATCCCATCCACGTTTGCACGGCCTTCATCTTAAATGGAACCGGATTTAAATGTACAAGAGAACAGTTTATAACTGTGTTGCTACAGAAGTGTGCTTTCATACCTCTGCCCTCTTGCGCAGTTCAGTCTTCAGGAAGCACCCGAAGCAGAAGGTGAGCGCTCCACCTAAAGTAGCCAGCCAAGAGATGAGCCACAAACTCTGAGCCAGCTTCACCCTTTTCTCAAAGGGGAATTTCATTTTAGCCCACACCATAACTGCGATACGGGAGCGTCACACCTCAGAGAAGATTGCAAAGAAGATCTCCGATCCAGAGAATGGAAACGAAAGTGACGACCGAAATGATGCCAAATTTGTAAGTTAGAAATGAAACAAAAGGAAAAAAAAAGGTCTTATAATCCAACGTCCTAACTCTGCTCCTCCGGTGCCTCAATTTATACAGATCAAAATTCAGTTTCAGTTTGGCCGCCTTCTTCTTGTTCGACTCACTTAATCCATATGCAGTAGTCAATTTTTTGGGGTGGTAATCCTCCAGATCCCCACTCAGTTAGGAAAGTAGAATGTTTGTCCCTCTGATTCCATACTTGGATGAGAGATGCGACCAAAGCTGGAGGTCTGAGGCATCTTACCTGTAATCCTTTACCTATCCTATTACAATGTCCCTCACCAATGAGCTATGATCAGAACTGTCTGCTCAGCAAAGCTTGTCACAGATTGTGCAGAGGTATGGGGACTTGTTGTGATGGCTACTGTATTATAAACAGAGATTATTAAAAAAAAAACCTCTAACCGAGCTACAGGTACTGCACTGTTTAACATTAGCATTGCATGGACAATGACCATGTGCATGTGCTATGCGCAAACAATACAGAAATGCATCTGTTAAGCATATATTAAACCCAAGTTTTATTCAATTCAAGTCACAATTAATTTGTCCGAACCTATCCACGTAAACTGGGGGTTACCTGGATGGAGAACAACAGATAAAGATCGGTCAAATGAGAGACTTGATGCGTGAATGTGAACCCTTTTCTATAGTTATAGAGAATACACAAGTAGTGAGGGACAAACAAAGGAGTACTACTTGCAATAGGACAGGCACATACACTTTAAAAGTACATAAATAAGCATTTTAATTATCTGGACTTCGGTCTGTTCGTGGCTGCAACATCTGGAGTCAAAATACATTTTATAGCCTTTGTTCAGATGAGCACCCGTCTGTAAATTTAGCCCAAGAAAAACCCAAAGACAGGGTGTTTATAAATGATTTAGCACTCATTCTTAACTTCTTGCTTTGGTACATTTTTAACCACAAATCAGGAAATGGCTATAACAAAGCACTGAAACTGTCATTGATCTGCCCGGAACATGTTACAGGAGAATTGTGCCACATTGGGTAAATTCCTCCAAAGAGGAGAAGTTGTGCAGTCGTTGTAATATAATTTTGGGGTCACCAAGCCTCAAACAATCCGCCTCTATGCCAACAAACTGTTTAGAATGTGTGCTAGATGTCTTTTCCATCATCTAACCACAAACAAAAGCACCTGGAGTTTGCTAGATGCTACTGGAACTTTGACTGGAACTTGGTTCTGACTACCATTGCCAAAACTCTTCAACTGGGTCATGGTGGCATCATCTAGCAGGACAACGATCCAAAACATTCATCCAAAGTCTGTGAGAGAGGATCTAGGACCACAGCTGGATTCCTTGCTTTTTATTCCACAGATTTATGAAGCGTTACAGGAGAAGATTCGCTGCTCTTGAGCTGGCAAAGGGCAGTTTCACAAATATAAACTTTTAACACAAACTTTACCGTGGATGCCAATAGTTTACTGCTGGTTGTATTTGTAATTGCATTATAATAGCCAAAAAAATAAGTTAAATGTTAATGCTCTCTAACCGTCTTATAAATAAGTTAAATGTAAATGCATGCATTAAAAAGGGGCGGAGAGAAAGCAAGTGAAATCTCTCTCACAAACTTGTTCGTATAGTGGAGAACAGCAGTGATATTGGAGGAAGCTAACTGTGTCATGTGACTACAGAGAGTTATTTATGGCAATTCACAATCATTATAAAAAATATAAATACACATGTAGTGTCTAGGGGAAAGTGACAACACTTAAGAGAATGCTCTTTCTGATCCGTACGCCATTTGACAGAAACCAAAATGCATCGACAGATTAATCAGAGACTCCAGTTAATGTGAACCAGTTTCTATAATTATAGGTTAGCGAGAATAAACGGGTATGGGAGGGGGCCGTGCAAACCAGTAACAGCTTGTTACAAATAGTCATACACACAAACACGAGTAACTTGTACGAAAAATGTATCTAAAAGGTCGTCTAACCTGAAATATTGGGTCCTAAATCCAAAATGGCGGATGGCAGTGGACATGGCCATCTGACCTCTAAAATATCTGTTAAATCCTTTTATTCTGCACGAAACATACAAAGTGCGAAAAGCTTTTTTTAAAAAAAAGTTCAATCCGGGTGTGAATTTAGTTTAAAAAGTCTTTGTTTTCTATGAGTAAAATGTAACTGTCCACATGCATCCGTGATTATATTTTGAATACAAGGACCCAGTGTCAGTAGATCTTTGTTTTTCAATGAATAGTGAGACAATCTGAAATTGAACAGTCAGAATTTAAATTAAAGCCGTACTCTTATAAGTTGTCTGTTGTTTAAAACTTAAATTGAACACAAGGGGAGGGCAGCACGGGGCCAAGAAGGTCCCAGAATCAGTCCCAGGACAGAGTGGCCTCTTTCTGTGTGGAGTCTGCATGTCCTCCCCGTGTCTGCGTGGGTTTACTCTGGGTACTCCAGTTTCCTCCCACAGTCCATGGACATGTGTATAAGGCTAATTTTTCTCTCTAAAGTCATCCTTACTGTGTGACTGTGTGTGTGTGTGTGTGTGTGTGCGCGCCTTATGATGGATTGGCGTCCCATCTAGGGTTGTTCCTGCACTTGCGCCCAGAGTTGTATGTTTTTGGATGTCGCTTGAGTCACTGGTGTCCACCGAAGGCCGTGGAAGATTTTCAGATTGTTGTGGTTGGTTAAGTTACTAAAACAGTGACTTGTTTATCTACCCGCAGCCTCGGACTTTCTATTTTGAATTCTTTGAAGGAAACCCATGCTTCGTTCTTTTGCGTGGTTGGCGCACAAGCACTTAACGAACAAACGTCTTCATTTCCGCAACTGTTCCTTGGATTCTAGTGCTGAGGTAAGTAGGCGGTGTTCTGGACTTCAGAAGGCTTCAGTAAGGCTTATGGGTATAAACCTTACGATATCTGTTGACAATTTACCAACCGTGCATCTGTCTGGCCTATTCAATTTTGAAATGGCGATAAAGTTAAGATTAACATCCTAGACAGACAGAAACTGAATAGCCATCCAGTTACCCCATACAGAAAACTACATCCCATTCTCAATGTCTGATACAGTGAGCTTAGGTACAATACCTCTTTGATGGCTAAAACCGTCTCTCGTAACGACTCGGACTGTTGCTCACTTCGCTTCAGAACAGAGTAATATCTTTTCTATTTAAACAGAGATTTCACATGGGGAACTGATACTCACACTCAGAGAAATTAGTGTAGTTTTACAAAAAAAAAAACTTTCAGCGTCAACTCTGGTTTTTGAAGACACCCAAATGTTCTAGCAAACTCACGACCAAAATGTTTTTTTGTTTTGTTTTTTTGTTTAACATTAGGTCTGTAACCTTCGTGTAGATTGTTGTATTGGACACGTGCAGCCTTTTCAACCCATTTTCAACTGAATACACTATAGAAACAATATGTTTAATAGGCAAACAGATCAACTTTATGGTTTTTTTTGCAAATGTTCACTCTTTTTTTTAATTTGATGCCTGCAGCTCGTTCCAAAAAAAAAGTTGAGACAGGGGCATGTTTACCACTGTGTTACATCACCTTTGGCTTTAACAACACTCCATAAGTGTTTGTAATATAATAAGTTTAGCTATGCCGCTATAGCAGTGCTGCCGGAGTTCTCGTGCTGCACATGGCATCGGTGATGGATGATAGACTACATAAGTAACTACATTTTCTCTTTTCTTTCAGAGCTGATGTTCCTCCACCACAGCATCACCTATACTGGTCTGATCAACAGAACCCAGTCCCACCAGAGTGCAGGAACTCCCTCAGTCATTTAGTCATTAGGAGACGATGCGCCTCCAAGGACGTTGATGGAAATTATATTATTTACTAACTTTTAATATTACTTTAATAAACATTTAAGTATTTATTCAAATAACATCTGGCTGATGGGTTCCATTTTGAGTCTTGGTTCCTCCCAAGGTTTCTTCCTTCTACGTTCAGAGTTTTTCCTTGTCACTGTCACTGGCCTTTTACGATGATGTAAGATTGTAAAGCTGCTTTGAGACAACGCACCGCTGTACAAAGCGCTATAGAAATAAAATTGAATTGAATTGAACTGAATTTTGCGTCAGTCCATCTCAGATGAGCTCGGGCCCAGATAAGCCGGCGGTGTTTCTGGGTGTTGTTGATATGTGAGTTTTAACTTGCACTTATAGATGGAGAGATGAACTGGGTTACCTGACAGTGGTTTTCCGAAGTGGTTCCTGAGGCCATGTGGTGAAATCTGTTACAGAATGATGTCAGGTATCCTTCTGTGCCGCCTGAGGGATCGAAGTTCATGGCTGTTTATTGTTGGTTTTTCGGACTGGCCGCTTACTTGCAGAGATTTCTTCAGATTCTCTGAATCTTTTGGTGATTTTATGGACTTTAAATCACGAAAACCCCAAATTCCTTGCAACTCCACGAAGCAGTTTTTCACAACTTCAAACAAATTCTTTCGAACGTGTTGCGGGCATTAAATTCCAAATGAGTGAATATTTGCGAAAAACAATAAAGTTTATCCATTTGAACATGAAATATCTCGTCTTTGTAGCGTATTCAATTGAATATGGGTTCCAAAGGATTAGCAAGGCATCGCATTCTGTTTTTATTTATGTTTTACACAACGTCCCAACTTCATTGAAATTGGGGGTTATAACATCCAGCGCTTTATTAGGTACTTGAAAATTAAACTAGGGACTAGACTTACTGACCACGTTCAACTGCACCATCATAAACTTACTCAGGTACAGTCACCTTTGAGATCGAACATCTGGCATATTGGCCCTTGGGAAATCCA
Source organism: Parotocinclus haroldoi (assembly GCA_034779995.1). Taxonomy (NCBI): domain Eukaryota; kingdom Metazoa; phylum Chordata; class Actinopteri; order Siluriformes; family Loricariidae; genus Parotocinclus; species Parotocinclus haroldoi. Next base: position 25,360 of record JAUZST010044765.1, read on the forward strand.
TTACTATAAGTGCAAAGAAAGACGAGCGATACAACGTGGTTAAAAAAAAGGTGCTTTCAAATGGGCTCTGGGATAAAGTTCTGCAAAAGCACAAATTAGCAGAATAATACAAACAGATTTCAGAGGCTGTAACTGTCCCTCGAAGTATCATTCAGAGCATTATTAAGAAGTGGAAGGTGCATAGCACCCCCATGCCTTGCCAAAATTGTCCATTCTGTGTAAATGCTGCAAAGAGGCATAGGCAAATATTCCCCAAACCAGGTGTGCAAAGCTGGTAGATACATTTCTAACCTTTTTTTCCCCCCATAGTGTTTCCATTTTCGGCCACTTCAGAACTTGCTTTATTTCACGTCACTTGAACATTGTCAAATTTCTTTTAGATGCAGTGTATACGGAAAGTATTCAGACCCCTTTAAATTCATCCCTCTTTGTTCCATTGCAGCCATTTGCTAAAATCATTGAAGTTCATTTTATTTCTCATTAATGTACACTCAGGATCTCATCCGGACAGAAAAAAAAAAACAGATGTAGATTTTTTTTGCTAATTTATTAAAAAAGAAACACTGAAATATCACATGGTCATAAGTATTCGGACGCTTTGCTCAGTGTTTAGTAGAAGC
>JAUZST010044776.1:0-25977 GCA_034779995.1 Parotocinclus haroldoi
GATCTTGGCCCTAAAATAATATCACAATATTTTAAGGTACTTTTGCGACAAGAATATATTTTGCAATATATTTCAACAAAATATATTTTCTACTTTAAAGTACCTGACCTCGCAGCATTTTGGACTTTCCTCGTACTTGGCTACGTGCTTCTGTAAATTTTCTAAAGCAGAAATTTGACAAATCACATTATTCTTTAATCAAAAGCCGTATTCATAAAGATTCCTGGTGCCAAGAGCTGATCTAGTGGCAAAATTAAGAACTTAAGAACTCTTAAGAACTTTTCACATTGGGGTTTTTTTTTTTTTTCTGGGTAAGAGAAAAGAGGAGGACTTTTGGGGGGTTTAGGCGTATTCTTAAGCAGAGGAGAAAACGAGATGATGAGGCAGAAGAAATGTTCTCCGTAAACTGAATAACAGCGAGTTAATCAAAAGCTACCGATCAGACTGTGCAGGAATATAGTTTGTGGCTGACCTTATTAGAGATGCCCTCACATCTCCTACCCAGCGCAACAATGGTGTAACACCCGAAATGAATGCTCCACACAAACCAACTCCTCCTCTTACTTTTAAAAACTAACTGAGCCGCATTTTTTCCAGTTCACAGGTTGTCCATTAGAAAAAGCAGGCTACAAAAATTACCAATATAATAAATAAACTGTCCATAAAATAAACACATGATTAGTGTAAAACATGCAATTTCAAATAAAAGGCTTATAATAGACTATATTTGCCTAGAAGATTTCTGTCTTCAAGCTTTATGAATTTGGCCACAGAAGCATAACAAACATGTCTATATTACAAACAAGTGTCCATGTTGGCAATAGTAAGTCTGAAGAGGTTACAGACAGTAAGGATTTTCTGCTGGTACTGCAGCATTATGATTAAAAAGTGTCTATGTTTATACCTCTAAATATGAAGACTTGAGTTTAGAGGTGATAAGCATGTGTTAATGGTAAATGTTAAACGGTAAATGTTGTCGTCTGTGGATTCTGCGTAACATCTATATAGACCGACCTTTTCTTCCCTGTAAGTTCATTGACTGAACGCACGTACACAGCCGGTCTTTGATACCACGTTTTGGATACGTTGTTAAATATATAATCAGGTCTTCGGGAGATGATTTATGCATTCACGCATCTGCGTCTGTGGTGACTTTTGGCCGTATTCTGCATGTCTCTACAGATTTGACCTATATCAGAGTTTCTGGGGAAAAAAAAGCCTCTGTAGCCATTTACTTTGAAGCAGATGTCTGGATCCATAGCGAAACCCTCCTGAGAGCTGAGGAAACCACACAGAGCAGAACTACGTAAACAAATAAAATCATTTTAAAGTTACTTCACTTAAAGTTACCTCATAAAGACGGATTCAGCCATTTTCCCTAAACGGAATCCACTAAGGAGCAGGTGGAAGCACTTCATCGCATGCATGCGAGAGAGTTTCAAAGGCTTTCCAAGTATTATTCATTCATTATCTTCCTCTTAATCCACATGGAGTCGTGGGCCAGCCGGTGCCCACGGACATATGCACATCAAGGGCACCATTTAACCTAACATGCATGTCTTGGGACTGGGTGGAAACCGGAGTACCCAGAGTAAACCCACGCGCACACACAGGGAGGACATGCAGACTCCACCTTCTTGCTTTGAGGCAGCGGTGCTAGCAACCGAGCCACCTGTGCTGCCCTTTACAAGTATTACTAACCACAAAATGCAAACTGTAGCTTTCCACCATGGTCAGGACATCAGTCTTTTCATTATTGCAGGGTGACGTTACGCATGTTTCAGGACGAGATACGACAGCGGACTCGATTGTAAAGCATATCGAATTTAAAATGCATAAAAAGCATTTCATACCAGAACTGCCTTGAAACAGATATCAGGATCAGTCTGGTGCACTGGTTCCGATTACCCACTTTACCCAAGCATGCTTGTTAATGATTCTGCATAGAATTACAAGAAAAAGCCCAACTCTGTTATCCACACCTTCTATAATGATAGACGCGCAATATAATATCTTAACTGTTTTAACAATTTTCAAATTGACTCAATGTGCAAAAACGCCTTAATAGTTTACATAGTCACTGTAACATGAAGTCAGGTAGGACAGACTACTGCACATGAGCATTACGTTCATATAGCATGGTAGCACCACAAAGCTACCCGAAAGCTCATGACAAGTAGCACCAGGAGACAAAATCCAGACACAGCCAGCCTAGATTTGAGAGCCCACAAGTGTAGAGTTGTCAGTTTTAATGGCTTTGAAAAGACCGAGTCCGAGGTCAGGACCAAACCAGGGATACTGGAGCTGTGAATTGGCCACCCTGACCACTGCCATGGAGCCACCCTGTCTTATTGGGAATGCGATCGTATAGCTATTCATTTCCCCCATGGATGCTCTCAGAATGCAGACTTCACTTCAGGAGCTATACCTTCCTGCCATATGCCTTCTATAGCCAGGAATCATTTAAACATATAAAGTCCATCCAGATTTCTATTCCTCAGGTAGAGATTCATTGTTAAAAGCAGCTTGTTCGAGTTCACATAACTACGCTTGCTCCATACACCACATTCCCGAGAAGCTTTGAACGAAGTACAGTAGCACCTTTCTGCAAACAAACACACCAGTACAAATAATATGGCTGAATAACCAAGACACAAAATGTTGACACTAATTGGACAAGGTGTCACATTGACTAAAGCCAACAAGTTCTCATTAAAAGTAAAAGTTGCAGACAAACCTTTGCTAATGTTTACACTGTATAGCATATCTACTGAGGATTAGTCCTTACAAGACCGACAAGTCACATTAGAGCCTTGTTGTTAGGAAAACAATCCCAGTTCAGGGAGTTCATGACACCATAGTGGAAAAACCCAGACTTACTAGCATCATCCCAGTCCAATAATCAGAATTTCACAAGCAGTTATCTCCATTTTTATTGCTTAAGGAGAGGACTTTTGAGGGTACCACAGTGACCACATCAAAACCGACGGCAATAAGAAAAAAATGTTTGTTTCAATTTCCTTTGCTTTGAATATGACTCATTAAAATGCACTCCATTTTTTATAGTTTCGCAGCTTGTACAATATAGGGTCAAGTGTCAGTGTATCTCAACGGTTTCAACCACATTTACAGCTAAACTTACCATGACATCAATAAGTAATGCAATTGCTATAATGACTGTACAATGGTGCAATCATACTAAAAAAATCTATAGCTTTCACAACGGCACTATCCTAGGATGGCATCTTTTAAATAAGTCCACACGTGAAGACAAAACATCGAAAACAATCAACAGTTAAGATGCAATTGATATGGCAGAACCATCAAATATCAAAGCACATAACGTGAGCCTGTCAAAATTGAACAATGGGTTAATAAACTGTCAAGGGACAAGTTTCGACAAGAATCGTTTATCACAAGCCTCATGAACCTCGTGAGTTTCTACGGTCGATCAGCCATAGCTTTAAGATCACAGACAAATGCTCTACACAGACTGGGGGGTGTAAATCGAGCTTCCAAATGGAATAATCGAATTAAGCATTTTTCAGGTAAATCAGTGGACCTTAGTGCTAATTGTTCAGTGGAGAAGCAAAGGTCTGGGGTTGTTATTCCCTTGGGAAGGTTTCCCCAAAGGTTTCACAGCTGTTACTCCTTTAGTTTAGGCAGTAGAGGCTCCGTTATGGCAATGGCAAGAGTATTGGTAACCAAATTTGGCCAAACTGTTGCCAGCCACAATAAGGTTATCATGGCATTCTCACTCTGATCCACATGTGATCTACCATAGGTTGTACCATTCTGGCTACTGATGCAGTTCTGGCTTTGTACTGACAGCGATTCTGTTGGGGTTATCAGCATCATTCTACAAAAGAAAGCGGGCCAAAGGGAAAGATAATTGTGGGCCCGAACTGTGATTTCACTTCATTTGCTAGCAGGGTAGTCTCATCTACCAGCAAAAAGAAATTACCTCTTGACTTCTGCGGCAAGAATGAAACCAGAAGGTAAAACAGGCTACGTTTCAGAGTATCCATCCACATCAAGTTCAACTCCGGAAGACTAGCGGAGTCAAGCACCGCTTGAAGATGGACCTAGTTAATGCCACCTACTGACAGACGATGAATAGCCAAACTACGCTGAACTCTGGACTACTGAATGGGTCAGGTTTAGTAGGTGCTTTTCACATTGTATGTGGGATTATTTTCCTGATTCGTCACGAGAGTGAATGAGCTCCATAAGAACGTGCCAAGTTTAATGTCAAACTTAACTGACCTGCAAAGAACCCTTATCTCAATACATCAAAGCCACTGGGATTAATTAGAATGGTTGTCTTTGAATCAAAAAAATATTACCAAACATCAAAGTCTGACCTGAACTTGTGCTCATATCTACATGTAATAGAATTCCTCCAAAATGTAATGGAAAGCCCCATCAGACCTATGAAAGGTGATATAGCACCAAAAGTAAAAGCCAGCTTTACATCCGTAGCTACTTACAGTTACAGGAGGTAAAAAGAAAAGAAAAGGGAAAATGACATATCTGAATACCCCAAGTGATGAGTAAGGGAGCCAATCTTTTAGGTTATGTCCAGAACTGGATTCATTTTGGATTTCATTTTGAAAGCCACTATATTGGATCAAGAGCAAGTATTTTCAATGGGAGGTTCAAGAGGTTTCTAGAGGTTCAGATGTTATCAGCACTTTTGTTGATCATCACAGGTTACTGAAGATGGAATTGATGATTTTATGGTCCGGGGAACGCAGCTGCCGTGTCATAGCCACAGTCTTCAACAACCGATACTCAAAGATCAGCAATTTTACACAGCACCGTTCCATCCCTTAACCAAATTCAGAGAAACTGGGACTGTGAAGGACAAGAAATGAGGTTATTCTATGAAGATCCGCTAGCGACCAAGAAACCACAACAATGATTTTGGCAGCCTTTATGAAAAGTCCACGACGCAGCAAGCGACGCATCCTGTGATCTTTGACTCACCCTGTATATCGCCAAAAGCTTTAACATCTTACCATTGAGACATCAAACATGCCAGCTGGCATAAAGTCCATCACATTTATTGATTCGACTTTAATAAATAAATGCAGGAGTCAGCTGTCACTGTTGCCGCACCAACGATCTTGAGGTTATTTTAAAGTTAGATGAAAAAAATTTTTTAAAGTCTTGGAGCATCCAGTCCTATGTTTAATCTGATTATTTATTGATTTCTCATTCAAAAACGCAGAGTTTTGTTCATGGTATTTCTTTGAATTTGTATAATTGTGCCTGGCACTTCAATCAATGCACACATTCCTCTTATTGATTTCCGATACGAGGCAGAGGCAAGTCTGATAAAGTAGCTGTGTGAACACCTTAAAGCCATGACTTTTCCCAAATATCAGCTACACAACATCCCATCTACACAACTGCCTTCTGAAACAGATGAACACCTGTACAAGTATCAGCACTCTTCTGCTCAGGCTTCAAATACAGAAAACCCTCAAAACATGCACAACACCTGCATCTCATTTTCAAATTAAATTAAAATGAGGTTATCATCAAATTGCATTCACTTACGAAAACCACTTGCAGCTTGTTTCAAATAAAAAAAGTCATACGCACAAACAAGAGCATTTTACACAAAGGTATCTAACTTTGTTGTTTAGAACAGCCTCTAGTCAAAAGTGTACTAATGAGCAAACGAACTTGTCGGGAATGTTGCAATCCATGATATGTAAAAACCAAACAATGCCAACACCAAACTGTAGAGGAGACTGAGGAAGCAACTTACGGCAGTGACGTAGACGATCTCTCTGCAAAGTCTGGTCTCCCCAGGGAAGTCGGGCAGATCTAGGAAGTTGTCCACGACCACCTGGCCGATGAGATCATGGCGCGAGAACCGGTCGAAGTCGTAGACGCTGAAATGCAGCTTGCGAAAGTTCAGTTCTGCATACGCCACGGGAAACAAAAAGACCTCGTCGAACACGGGGTTGAGGGTCTTGCGGTGCACTTTGGTCTGATGCTTAGTCTTGCGCTCGGGCAGCAGGTAAATCTTCACGTAGGGGTCCGACATTCCAGAGAAGTCCTTGGCGGGGAGATCCTCAGCCTTGTGGATCTTCACGATGAGCTGTTCCAGGTCACAGTCATACTTGAGGATAAAGTACAGCCGACCGCAGCTGTCGGCTCGCCGCCCATCATCCGTGTCCACTGAGCGCTGCTTATACAGCTCCGGCTTAATCCGACCCAGACCCGGCCCTGATAGAGATTCCTGCCTCTGGAACTGGGCTGGATTGAACTCTGGGCTCGGGAGGTTCATTTGCCTTCGTATGGAGTTATGCCTGCAGTGAGAATAGATAGGTTTCTTAAATAGTAGTTTCTATTACTGTACCTCTGACCAGACTGTACTGTCCTTTTTGGGTTTTTTTTACCTTAGCAGAGGCATAACCTTCCAATCTGACAGTGACAAGACAGAAGGCGAAAAAAAAAAAAAAGTTCAGCTCTCAGAGCAGATCACATTTTCCAAGGTCCAAATGATCAGCAAAAAACTGCCTGACGTATGTGGCACGTACAGTATATCCAGCCCCAAATCTGCCTACCATATACAGTGGAGGCCAAAAGTCTGAGCCTGTGATGCACGAAGCTTATTAAACACATTCCCGATCTTATCCACATGATCCCGGACAGGGTCGCAGGAACAACCCTAGACAGGGCATCAATCCATTTTAGGGCACACACTCATACACTAGGGGCACTGTGGGAGGACACCAGAGTACCTGAAGGAAACCCACATTGACAGGGGAAGTATATACCAACTCCACAGAGACAAACCCAGACCACTCCTTCCTATTAAAACCATGTGCGGCATCAGCGTGAGCATACTGAATGCTCAGCAATGTTTGTTGGCAACGTACTCCACATGTACTCCATACAGAGATAATAAATCAGCTCAGTCGCACCACTCATAACGGCTTCCTTCCTACACCTACCGAGCCATGGTCATCACTGAGCTAACTGAACTAATGAAAGCTCTGTTCCCAAAATAAATGTGTACAGTCTTCTAAATGTGATTCAGCTAATGGCTAATGCAACAACAAGACTTACCGGACAGACGAGATGGGATCGGTGACCTGCCTCTGCACCCGGGCGATGTGTACATGGTTTTGCTCCTTGGCCTTGGTTTCTGCCTCCAGCTGAATGTCCGGTGATGTGTGGCTGATCTTCATGGCCGACTCCGGTATCAGCGTGGGCACCGAACTGTCCTTCATAAAATCAGTGCTGTACTCGCGCTCTAGGAGCTCGTCCTCGTTCAGCACCAGCTGCTGCTCACCCTTCTGCTCCTTCAGACTCGCGGGGAAGAAACGGTTGCGCCATGGCACCCAGAACAGCTTCCAGGATACGAAGAGAGAGACGCCAAACAAAGCCAGGCCACATGAGGTCACCATCAACGACAGCAGGCTCACCGACACATCTGCGCACACAAGTTAAAAAGTAACATTTTTTTCTACAATGCTTTTTTTTTTTTTTTTTTTTTTTTTTTACAAATAGAGCATCATCTTAGAGCAGCTTTACAAAATAATATCTTATTCCAATATCAAAGGCCAATCCCAAATTAAGCAAGCCTAGGTTGACAGTGGAAAGGAAAATCTCTTCAAAAGGGACTCATCCTACTTGGGCAGCATAGATCATACATGTAAGAAAGACTTAGAAGTTACTTTATTACAAACTTAATGTTTATAGTAAAAGCCTAAACAAATAATAAAGCAAGATTAATACAAAAAAATAAGATATGGTGAAGCTACAACAATTTATTTACAGTTTTAAAGCTGCAAGGTCTGCTTCTGCCCTACATTTTGTAACAAATACAATCCCAACGATACAAAGCTTAAGAAAATAGGAGCTGTGTGTAGTTTGCATTTACTAATTGTAATGTAATGTTTACGGTGCAAATCACTGGTTGATCTTTTACAACATACAACTTGGGTTTTAACAAACCTATTGTGGAGGTGGAAGTCCTCTTGTAGAGCAAAGGTATGGTCAAACATGTTCCTTTGAGTATAAAACTTTAAGACAGCATGACGGCAAGTAACTTTACATTTGCTGACAGATACTGAGACTCTAAAAATATGGGGACTTTCTTTTGACATAATGATACATGTAGTTTATTAATGCTACATCTATACTTAACTCGAACCTTAACATCGGTGACCTAACACAAATCTTTTGAACCTGTTGGCTTTTCAAAAGAAATACTATTGCCATGTTAAAAATGTGACTTTTCATGAGGATGTGCACAATGTCCCCACAATATAAATTTAAATATGAATTCTATTTTTCTCTCCTTGTAGAAATGCCCGGTCATTGCAGTGATGCGGGAAAATGACAGACACATAGACCAAGTAAGAAAGTAAAATAAGAAAACAAAACCGGAAAGTCGATTAATTAACTGTGCATGAAAATGTACAGTGTGTAAATGAAAGTGGAGTGTCCAGCAGTACAGTCTGGTACTTTACATTGTAATTATTACCGAATACAAAAGTGTCATTTTTGTGATACACCATTCAGAAAAGCCGCATGATACACACTCCATTATCGCAGGATTTTATTTCTCAAGTTAAACTTATGGGTCATCGTTCATTATAACAAGTTAAAAGCTTGTATTAAAACTCAGCTGTGCCCTGATTAGTGCATTAGATCGTAAGGACGCCACAGTACAGACAGAATGCCAGAGTCCCAGAATCCATTTAAAACTTAATCTTCAGTAGAAAATCTAAATATTGGGATGAAAAAAATCCAGTGCGAAACTAAATCGATTCCACAAACACTGCCCCATCAGCAGCTTCTTCAGTCCAACTTGCTGCCCCTTTACTAGGAGTTGGGGGGGGGGGGGGATGCATCGCGATTCGGACGTTAACGATTCTGAATCGATTAACTAATGTCAATGATCGTGTGGACCAGCTTCTTACACAACAACTTAAACATTAGCACTCACTAACTGAGCTCATTTACACTGTCCCAAGTTGGTATCATTTCATTCCTATGTCCAATTTCCTATGTTCTATGTTCAGAGCTGTTATTTACAAGAAGTAATTCAACATTTTGACTCTTCTTTCTGCAGATATTAAATATTTATTTTTTACTCTACAAAGCCGAATGTGTGTTCTACGTCATTTAATTTATTTGTTTGATCCTCTGGATTTTGATTCTATGTTCAGAAATGCTGACCTCATTTATTTATATAAAAGGGTAGATATTTATTATTTATACGGTATTTTGAATATTCTAAATTGCTTCCATTCGTTTTGTTAATAAAAAATATTGGAAGTAAATTCATCCTGGATTTGTTTCAAGTAGTCACATGGTGAAGAAAAAAAGAAAACATAGAAAAAAAACTAATAAACTAATCGAGAGACATCGATAATCGTTGCCCTCTGAATCGTAATTGAATCGAATCGTGCGGTGCCTGGAGATTCCCCACCCCTATCCTTTACTATGACGCACTGTCACTGATTACTTTACCATTTATACCCTGCAGATAAGTGAATTTATACAGCACCAACACGCAAACAGCTTTTCCAAGAACAATGTCTAGACCACAAATGAGCAACCAGAGGCAACAGTGACAAGGAAAAAACGAGATCAACATAAAAGAAACCTTGAGATTAAGCAAACGAGAGAGACTCATCCTTCTTATAGAACTGTTTATAAAATGCAAACAGAACGTAATGAATAACAGCTTTTACGGAATTAAACAGCATTAGTTCAACTGCAACAGTTTCTAGTTACTTTGGGTCACTGGATAGTGCGATTAACACAAAACAATACACTGTTGTGTTCAAATGTGTTGTGTTTACCAAGTGTCCCCAGTTCAGAAGACTGTTCTTGATTAACCAGATTAAGTGTGATTGATCATTTAAGGAGCTCAGAAGCCAGATCTTTAGAAATGGATTTGAACAGCCATAATATCAGTTATATAAATACAAAAGTGTGAAACCCCCTCACTCTTTTCATTTCTATTGCATCAGCCCCCCACCCCCCCACCCCCCGCAGTCTTCCATTCATGCTGTTTGGCTGGTCTCAAGGGATCTACACTCTCTGAATTAGGCCACACAGATGGAGAGAACTGGCTTTTACAGAGGACTGAATGGATCACGATCAGACTGTTCCCCATTCCCGAGCTTTCCCTTACTTTCCTTCCTCCTTTATAGGACAGAGCAACAGTGAGATCGAGATTTTATTCATTAAGCGCTGTTTAAATGTTGGTGAAGATAACCAACACTAATCTCAAAACAGCAACTTTGTCAATGCTGTATCTACAGGTGGGCTGTAGCGGGCAAATTGCCTATCCAGAGGAATCAAATTCCCACCCATATAATCCTGTCTGTGCTGTGGAGCGACACACTGCCCCAACTGCTGGTATGATGGAAGAGGATCTACAGGCTCAGCTACAACATCTTTAGGCAAAAGTGCCAATGTCTAACAGCATCTGATCTTATATCCAGTCTAAAGGCAGCCTAACAGGGTATCTAGGGCATTCTTTTGTTGAACAGTTTTCCCCAATAAACCCCTAATACACACTTCTAACATATATCATCATCAACACTTTCAGAATCAGTTTATTCCAAACAGCTCCTTTTTGGGGAGTTACTATTTGTCAGTAAGGGGATTGGGACCAGCACTAGGAGCACCCTGGCCTGGGCATTTTTTTCTACAAATACACCATTCAACCATCACATTGCAAGCCCCAACAAAGATAAAACCCAGACCTTCTGACAATAAGGTGGAGAAAACAATACTAGATGAACAGGGGCAACATTTGTTTGGGTTTTACACCATATCAGCACACTACATGCAAATATGTGTATTATTAAAATACACACACTGCTCACAAAAAAAGTTATATTTCATTATGGGATATTTTACTTTAAAACTATCCCCTAATTTTTGCAAGAAGTGTATAAACGCCACATGCGGCTGTCAAAAGGTTGCATCCCTCAGTCTTTGTTTAAACAAAAAAAACATTTCTCCTAACGCAAATTCTAAAATGTTTCATGTTTGTGTTCAGTTCAGTATTTTCCCTGGTTAATGAATTCTACATAAAACTGATCCTTTATATTGTTTTTAGTGAATATTTTTTCTATATTAATTGCTGGGCAGTACATCATTGTGTGTTTAACTGTTAGTGTAGCCTTGTACATTTGAGGAATCTTGCCCCATGAGACGGCATACGTGTGTCGACTGGGAACATCCGATGTGACATAATGTAGAATATTCCTACAACTGGCTCAGGTTCAATGTGTACAGTGTTTTATGTGGTTTAGCATCCCGTTAATTTTGATATTTATTTGTAACGCGTGAGGAGATTATTGGAGAGGTAGCTGTGGGTGGACTGGGTCTCGCTGTGCTCTCGTCTTCTGTCGATGTCATGGCGATACAATCCAAACTTTCATTGCCAGGAATTCTGTTGTGGGTGGGATCCAGAAGTTAGACAGCTGAATTTTGCTGTTCTCATAATTTTTGTCTCTAGTCAGTATAATAATAAATACATTTCCCAATATATAGTCCAAGGTCCTAAGGTTTTTTTTAATGCATGACTTTGAGACTGTACTGATGAGAAATATTTTATGTCTGCTTTGTTTGGGCATACTCCAATGCCAGTAGTAGGGTGTGGCCTTCCGCAGAAAAAAAGTGGAACTATGATGATGAAACTGCTGCTGTGATTCAAGTATTGGTTTTAGATCCGTCTGTTTAAACTGTCATATGGTGTTAAAGACATTCTCTCATATCCAAGAATAAAAAGTGGTATTCGTATGGGTTTTTGTGTTTTCAGACAAATTTCAGGATGGTTGCTGTGTTTTGCAGTGCCATTGGGGTATTCAGCTGAGCCCATGTGGAGTTTTAGGGCTGCCAGGTATAATTAAGGGGTCTAAGGGGTCAGATTTGTTTCGAGTTTGAAAACGTATTGATACTCAAATGACTTTGGTGCGAGGATTTGACCTGGTCGCATAGACAAATTGAATACTTCGGTGCCAGTTTATTTTGTCGTAAGTGAAGTGGTGGTTCATTTGCTTCCATGTATAGGCTCAATGGAGAAAATGATATACTGTTCTGAATTTCTAATAACGAGCCTGCATGGGGGGAACACAAGTGAAAATATCCATCCACTACCATTGCATTACCAATAGCTCAATTTGCCCATTTTCACAGAGATACTTCCTTATACGGACTTACTTTTTCCAGTATTAGTTCACTGGACCGCTGTGCAACCCAGGGGTCTTCATATTGATTTTATCTTATTTTGACACATATGTCAAGCGAATAGGTAACTTAAAAAAGGGATGTAAAATGAATTTTGCCTGCATGAACACAAGATTATTAAATCATTCGTGTCCATTTTGCAGAAACTAATGACTCAGACAATCAGTTTGGAGATTGGAATATTTATTTCGTTTATTGCATGTTGTCCCACACACCTCATATTCCTTTTCATAGATAGTATTCCAGACAAATACCTAGCACAGGCACTTTTGTTTTTCCATGCAATTCAGAGAGAGTAATTTCCAATCTCAGTCATAAAGCATCTGTGCAGATTACGGCACTGGAGTTTAATAAAACAGTATCAGGTTTCACAACAGTGTGCAATCACAGCGCACGATTCCCTCTGGTTTCTGCTCATACGTTAAGATTAAACTACTGAGGTTTCTCTCAAACGTGCCTCCATCATCAGGGGTGCACACGCCGTATGGACAAAACTCCATATTGCAATTCAATTGCTCCATATTGTGGTTTTCATCTGCCTTGCAATATAATGAAACCTCTTGGTGGGGCCTTGATGTAATGTGAGCCTCCTTTCATCTTCCCTATTGCTCTACACTGTGATTACAGTACACCCTGTGATCCATTATCACATACCCACTGGTGAGTGTTTATGGTTCAAAGCCGACCAAATTTGCCTTTGTTGGATTGGGTGAATGACATGATTCATCTAAGCAGCCAGAAATGCTCGGGTTTCCGAGATGAGCTGGGATTGGAGGGCTCATTCGCTGCTCTTACAATAAAAAAGATGCATGGATTGGTCAGAGGTGAACGCATACATAAAATAACTTGGATTTTCTTACATATTGAGCAGAAAGCAGGAGAAATTTGGAGAAACATCCGTGGTATTTTTTGCTTTCTGAAGAGAATGTTATTCTTTCTAACAGAGAGATTTTTGCTTGTATATTTGATTCAAGGTGAAATGTTTACCTTCAATTTCCTTCTTCACTCTAAAAGGATGCTTTGTGAAAGTTTCAGCATAGTCTACGAATCATTTCTGTATTGTCTGCATGCAGTTTCTTGTGAAAATACCCTTTACATGTACTGTACAGCCGCATAAAAAGACGCAACAATGGAATTGTCTGGTCAGTGACCATTTCAACGAGCAACCAGTTTTATAGGACAATGCAAAGAAAACAGGCTGTGCTGCTCACCAGAAGTAGTCTGGAGTTTTGGGAGTTTCAAAACTGAACATAATTCCATAGCTATTTATGATACAGCAAACTGATTGGCTGAGATCATTCTAACAGTTCCAATATTAAACAACAATGGAACTCGGACAAAAGTGCTTTAAGTATTACTCCAGCAAATATACACGTAACCTAGCAACAATGCCAGCCTTAACAAAACATCAAAGTTATAATTATACAAGCTAAAGACCGGAATTAATTCTAAAGGGCTTTGATAAGGTTCTGATTTAAACTTGGAGGATGAAGCTTTTATTGACCAACCTGACAAGAAATTGGATGGAAAGGCTGAGAAAGTCTGTACAGTAAATCAAACATTCGGGGGTCTTGATGCATTCAGAACATCTACGACTGACAATACCATCTAGGCCACCCAACGAGGATGACTCCCCTTTTTGAATCTTGGTCCCCACAAGGTTTCTTCCTTTAACATTAAGGGAGTTTTTCCTTTCCACTGCTGCCCTAGGCTTGCTCAGTTTGGGTTTGGCCTTCTAAGATAAAATAATATTGTAAAGATAGACAATCCTCCATTGTAAAAAGCACTATATAAATAAATGACTTGATTTATTAGCAGCGGGAACGAATGGAACCAGTTGACCAGACATAAAATTCTTACCAACAGAACACCTGAGCTAGCAAAGTAAAGATAATGCAATTAGCACATTGTACAAGCTAATTTCGTTACACAAGCGTCAACATAGCACATGGACATGCCTGAAATTTAAAAAATGCTTTAAGAACAAAGCCATTCAAATCGAGGATTCAAATAAACCATCACCAGACCAGCACTAACCTGTCTAAACCAACTTGTACCAATACTGGACATGGAACTCATACAGTCCTGCTAACTGACTAGCATCCGAACATGCTGATCTTTGTATAGATTCCTTTAAACACTGATAAGGACAAACAATTACAATAAAACTGTCTAAACACTTCTCAAATTAGCAAACCAATAGTTGACGGGCTAACGCACTTGCACTTGCTTTCATTTACTGTTAGCTCTGTCAACGTGTCTTGAACACACTATGTATTTGTACGACACTTTATTGCAGGACTTGTCACTTCAGGTTTATTGATAACTACCTCTGCGGGAACATTTTATAATCTTGTTAAACTAGACAGCGTGTGCCTAAGCCCCACAGAAGCTAGCTTTGTTCCAGGTTTCAGTGTGATTAACATGCCTTTTGAGTCACACTTCAAAGAGCTCTCTGTGTTTGCATCTTTGTCTTTCCCTCACGCACACTGCATAAAAAGAGAACACTAAGAGCCAGTGCAGTTTTATTTCCCTAAAGCTCCGACTCTAAACAACACTTAATTTAAATGTATCAAAAAATGCACCCAGTACCTTATTTACTGCCTACTAAAGCCCTGAAGTACACACATTAATATGAATAGCACAGCAAAAAAAAACCTAAGTAAGAAGCAACAGAACATCTGAGGACAAGTCCAAGAACACATTTATAAATTGTAACACACAAATTAAAAAACATTTAGTAATTAAGCAGAAACGTATCCAAAGCGACTCAAAACAGAGACAATGTACAATCCAAGCTATTGAATTATTTATAAAATGCTTTTTAACAGTGGACCTTTGTCTTGTCTCAATGCAGCTTCACAGTTTTAGATTATATTCTAATATCAAGGTCCAATCCCAAATTGAGCAAGCATGGGGTGACAGTGCCCAGGAAAAACTACCTAAACATTAAAGGAAGAAGCCTTGGGAGGACCAAGACTCAAAAGGTTGGTTGGCAGAGATTGTTTTTATGTAAGATTTAAACTAATTATCTAAACGACTAAGTTCAAAGCTCTTTTGTTCAGGGGCCCAGCAGTCACCTTTTGGGTTTGGACCTTTACCTCTGTCCACACACCCCTGGTGAAACAGCAAACCCAACACACACATGCAGACACAAAAATGATATCCAGCTACCCCTGGGATTACTACATGTTCTTGTGTAGAACAAAGTGATATCTACAGACAGGATGTTCGTTGTGTGATGGCTTGACAGGAATCCATCAGCTTTTCTTACATGATTTTTATTTAAGGTTGTGCAAACCAAAGCTTGACTGTTCACTGCTGGGATTTTATTTCGATCCACTGGGATTGGAATTTTAATTGCATTTTACTTTAATGTTCGAATAACCCATGCGTACCTAACAGAGGAGCTACAGAATTAGAGTTCTTTCTCGTAGAGGAACTAAACACTTGCTGTATCCAAAACTGGTCCTTATTCACTTATACGCTGTTCAGCTATATTGTATTTATCTGAACAGCATGTGCAGGTAAACAAAATGCAGAACGCACAAAAATACGTGACCAGAATGACACCAATTCTTTTTTTTAATACTCATGTGCAAGCTGTGATTTCACATGCCAGGAATGTTATTAAACCTCACAGTCAAAATGGCCTCCAAGCCACTTTGACCAAACATCACCTTTGTTTGTTTTTTTTTTTTTTAATGAGATAAAACCCTCCACCTACACAGTTATTATTCTGTTTACTGACGATGCCACAGCACCAAAACGGTTATCTGCTATTGGAGAAAACACTGGCCTTTGTCTCATCTCAGACTAGTTATTGAGACCAACTGAGTCAAATGTGATAGGCTGAGGTAATGTTAATGATAAAGTTCAGTTTACTGAATATCAACAGTGCATTCAAACAGAATAAAGCAGTCCACAAAGTCTATATAAAGAATGTCTAAATACAATCTAAACTCTGTTCTGGCAGAGTGGAAGAAACCTCCCCTCAAAGGAAATCAAAGTAAATTAAGAAATGTTGCAAGTAATGTTCAAGTTCAATATATTTGAATTGCAGTTTTATAGCAAAATACACAGTAATTAGCATTACAAGATCCTAGCCTCATATGGAAACCAGGTCTAACAGTGGAAATGAAAGATCGCTGATACCAAGAAGGGGTCATTTTAGGGCGGTTGTGTCTTGGGGGGGGGAAACGCACCCCCAAACACGCGCATGTGCATTGGCTGAGCAGTCATTGTTAGTTTAAATATATATATTTTTTAATTGTCGGATTATTGTAGTTTTTTCACATCATTTCACATCATCGCAACATTATTTGTTTTTAAAAACAAATCTGATAGGGTTTCTCACCCGTACTGTATGAGCATTTCTACAGCAGAAGAACACAAAGTTGTCAACAAACGTGAGTACACTTGTTTTCTCCTGTTAGCCCTTCAGAGTGCAGATTTTATTTAAGCATGTAGAGAACGGACTGATTTATTCTGTTTGAATGGAGAAAAATGTCAACCCAACACTACCCGAATGCTACAACACTAGTGGCTGCTACTAAAAGTTCCCTCTTTACCAAGTGGTTCCTTAATTTCACTTTAATGATCTTGTTCCCATGCCTACACAAGTTGTGGCCATACCTAAATTTGATTATGAAGGGACATCAGAAGGGCTCTGTACCGTGCAAGCCTGGCCTCAGCTGCTTGCTTTCACGAGTCTTGAATAACTTGTCTTAAGGAAATATAATCAGAATCACTTCAGCAGCAGTGGTTGAACTAGACATTATTCTCTACAGACAACAAGCACTACAGAAACATCTACCCACTACCGAATGTTACCTGGATTACTCACACACCATGGCCACAGATGCTTGCTGTGTGATGAAGAAGAATGAAGAGACCTAGGGTGACGGCCTTCTTGTCAGCGTTCACTATAGGTGCCAAAGGTACAGAAAGTGATTTTCACCCTACAATTTATTTTCGAGAAGACAAGTACATTCTGAAGGTGACCATCAAATCAGGGTCAACACTTTTTCAGCAGCACACTAAAGCCTAATGAATTCTTCACATGTCTTTCCCAGTGACAAAGCCACAAAAGAGCCTCCTACAGCACAACTTGGAAGAATGTTTGGCACAGAGTGGAAGAAACAGTTCCAGCATTCTTGTGTTTCTCACCTCTCATTTTTAGTTATCGATCAAGAATGACACAAACAGAACCTAAATGGTACTTGATGAAATGGCCAATTAATGACACTGATAATGTCTCTGGTTAAAACCTGGGTGTTGAACTTTAAAATGACTAAAATTGCCTTAAGCAATTAAGGCCTTACCCCAAACGTAACAGTATTCTGTTTAATGAAAAAACAATAGTGGTCATTCAAGTTGCAAGCCACATCACAAGGGGTCTCTATTGCAGCACCATGGTGTGAATCCTAACCAGTCATGAAGAGTTGCCATTGCAGTACTGGGAATGATCCCTGACCATTCTGCTATCGTCCAGACACAGCCAGTTCTGCCTGCTTTTGATGCCTAATCCAGTCGACACGGACAAGACTCAAAACTAGACCATCGTCATTTCACCTAACCTTTTGGTTACAAGTTCTACAACTTCAAGTTCAGGTCTGACCTGAGGATTTCTGAAGCGATGAGGCGACATCGCTAACCAGCAAGTTTTCTGTTATACCACTTGGCATGGACAGAACCAGCCATAAAAGATCCTGTACTTCTTAACATTCCATGGTGGTGTAGTCGGAGGCAAACCCGCATTACAATGGCATCGGATCAGTGATGCACATCATTAATAATTATCTGAAAATGTCAAGCCATGTGTACTACCGCGACCCAAACTTTGCCCACTGTCATCCCCTTTCCTGACCGTACCATCCTGACGTAGAATCTAAAATAAACTTCTCTCTCCTCAGTGATTAAATGGACTTTTATCCAAATTGTTAACAGAGAACTTGCAGTACTCTTGTAATACTATATACTGTTAATTCATTTTTTACTGTCCAGTTCCACTTCAAAAATGGTTTGAGCTGGGTCCCGGCTTATTTTTATGACAGAAAATGTCAGTGCCACTGTTGATTCTGGCTTGCTCACTCTGGATTTAGACTTGGACTTTGTAAAGCTGCTTTGAGACAGTCTCTTGTAAGAGGTGCTAAGCTTGATGACTAAACTTCTCTGATATGAATACAAACAACAGCATAGTTCAGATGTACTATGCAGGCTAGGTTTAAATAGCATGCACAAGTGGCTCAATGGATCTATTTCATGACATGTGATACAGCTGTGTTATCCTTGGGGTAGTGTGAATGGATAGCAACCCTCAGAATCTGACTTTCAGTTCTACTTTCATATGTGATGTTAAAATCTGATACATGTGACTGTGCAGTGTGACTGAACAGCCAGTGATGTCTCCGTGCAAACTAAATTAGAAGATACATATCGCAACCATTCTGCTTTTATGGAACTTGCCCAAGAAAATGCCCAAACACGGCCACAACAAGAAGGACATGACTGGTATCGTAAATAAGAAAAAAAAGGAATAAAAGCTGAAATACAAAGTATGTAGACACGAAGGATGCAAATGGGCCATGTGTCATTTTTTATTTTTAAGCAGATTTCCTGTGTATTCCATTTAGATATTTCATGGTGAAGAATTCTTTGTTTTATGGAGCTAAAATCTGGAACAGCCCCCCTGGAGATGCTAGGCTGGCCTCCATTATAACAATGTTTAAGTTTAGGTTAAAAACTGTTCTCTTTAGCTGTGCTTATGACACCTGATTGTGTTTTTACCTGCACTCTGCACTCTGTCTAATGTTTTGACAGTGTTTTCATTGTACTTTGAACTTTGTTTAAATGTTTGAATTTTTTTTATTTCATTTTATTCTTTTTATTTTTCAATTCTGTAAAGCACTTTGAATTGCCTCGTTCATAAATGGTGCTATACAAATAAATTTGCCTCCTCCATATTATCTCAGGATGAGCAGGTTCCATCAAACACTGCTCTTTTGCACGTGTGCATGAGTTTGAGAATGAACTGTTCAGACGAATGCCAGATATAGGATGCATAAAAATGTGAGGGAGAACAGAATAAAAAATGGATTTGATGTAAAAATCTGATTTGGGCATCTCGCCATGTGAAAGTAGCCATAATTGCATCACAATGCATAAGGAGGATTAGTGGATACAGTTGTGTACTGTGGACCAGATGGACCAGGGTTCAGCCAAGCTGCCACTCTTAGGTCCTTAACCTACAATTGATTAGACTACAACAGTTGTATGTTTCTCAAGAAGAGCGTTTGCCAAGTACAATATAGATGATAGACGGAAAGCAGTTGTACATATTAATCCTGCTGAATTTATTTTTATAAAGCAATAATGTTTGTGTTATAGGTTTGTTAGGAGAATCAAGATATAAAAGTCTTTTAAATACAATTTTCTGCAGTCAAAGATTTTCAACATGATTGCAAAGGATTCCAAAAGACTGAACTCATGAAACCTGACTACATTTGGCATCAGAAAGACTCAAATGGTTAAAATCCGAAGGAAACTGGCGATGCTGGGACTGTTTAAGTGCAAGTTAATACCATTTCTTTTTAATACCTCATGAAAGCCCCAGAACTGCTCGCTGCAAAGTTGCCAAGTCGAAAAATGTGAAACATTACAAAAGGATTTCGACAGACTTGACAATTTCAGGTGAACAGAACAAATTTTGCTCGCAGGTTAATACTCCATTTTATAGCAATTTTAACAGGAGTGAGAAAAGCCAGGGGAAAAGTGGAAAAACTCTGCAACAAACCAAGACAAAACCCTGAGAGGAAGAAGGTTCACATGTTGTAAGTGAGGCCGTAAAATTAGAGTTCTCATGGCATATATTTTAACTGAATGAGGACATGTTTTCAAATCTGGTTTCAATCCAGCGTTTCATAGCTTTTGTTGCATACAATGATGAAGTCACCTGGACATGGGTTATGTTTGGAAAAGTTTACTTTTAGAGATATCATGCATACTTTGGGTCATTTGTTGATCAGGTGGAACTTCAGTTCAGAAAGTGAATTTTAGTTTAATGGGATCTATTAAAACAGAAATAACAATAAATTTGGCTGAGGTGGATGCTTGGACCAGAACCAGGATAAAGCTTGCAAATGTATTGACATTGCTATCAAGAAAAAAAATAGAATAGTTCTGATCGTGGTCATTTCTGTGGCGTTTTATGGAAGTGAAAACCAGACCGTAAAAATGTGACAGGAAATATTTTGATGCCTTTGAACTTCAAAGATGGCAAAGGCTTTTGAGAGAAAAATGAATAAAAGGGTCCTTGATCAAATCAAACCACTCTTTTCATGTGAAGGACATATAAAGAGAACCGACTCACTGAAATCGACTTGATTTTTTAAATTTTGCATTTGTTCTGCACTGTAGCTGCAGTGTTCATAGCAATTCAACAGTGGCACATCTGCATACTATAAATAAATTACACTGCCATTGTTTTCCCTCATGACAAAGTATTTTTTATGTTTAAATATTAATGTTTAATACACGTTTACCTCCTTCTCCAAATTTTGCGTTTCTATTTCTAGTTCCAGTGTGCAACCCCAGGCCAAAACGGGTCTTTTTACAACTTGTGCATGTCATCCGCATCTGCTCAGACCTCATTGGTGAGAGTGAATGAACAGAGAAAGATTAACTGCCATGTCTCTCCACAATGTTGCAGTGCTGTGCATTTATCTGTCTAAAGGCAAGGCCAACTGTGTCCGTGTAGCACCCAGACAGGCAGGAGGCACCACCAAAGCTTAAACAGGGATCTCCACAGTAGTGCATTTAACCAGTGCACCACTAGTGAGCCAATAAGAACCCTCTAATTCATACTTTTCCTGGTCAGGGTCACTTGGGCTCCAGGATCCTCCCACGAAGATCACACCGCATAGATGGAAGCATACCCTGAGCAGGATAGCCAATCCATCATAGGACTAGCAGGGGTTGTTTTTGCAGGGATGATCCCTCTGCTGGACTCCTGTCCTTTAGCCACAACTAACAATGTTTGGATGTGACATCTGACCCGGCCAGAAAACACAGTCAGGACACAAACCTGGCTTCCTGCAGTGGTTGCCTAGCATATTTGGCAGATCTGACACCTCCACCACCACCCCCCACCCCCACCCCACACACACAAAGCCACCCACCCACCTTGGCTCAGCTTGCAAAAGGTTTATGTTTTTTAGCTATGTCCGGAACATGGTTCCCATCTTAAAAGCTGACAAATTAGGTCAAGGGTCAAGTTTTTATTTTCCATGGAAAGGTGGTCATGTAGAATATCAAAGAAGACCTGAATTGTCACAGAATTTATTTGTCTCAATCAGATTTGCAATATCTCTTGTGGTTCAAAAGTTAAACACAAAGTTCAAAAATTTGTTGTTTGTCACAGGTAACTGAAGATGGAGTTGATGAGTTCTGATGTTTGGGGAACACAGCTGCCGTATCATAGCAACAGACTTCAACAACCGACACCCAGATAGATCCACCAATTTCACACAGCACTGTTAAATCCCTCATAAAAAAATTGTTGTGATCGTCCAAAGAACCACTACCGACAAAAAAAAGAACCTGCAACAATGGTTTGAGCAGCCCTTGTGAAAAGTCCATGACTTAGCACACAGATCTTTTTGGAAAACATTGATGTCATGTTCCCAGGGTCTATCCTGGTATGGGGTTTTTTCAGTACCCTTGGCAAAATCATTTACACTTCTGTGACGGTAGCATTAAGCTGAAAGGGCCTACATTGAGATTTCAGAGCAACATATGCTGCCTTCAAGGCAGAAAATAACACCTGAAACCACATCAAAGTGGTCAATGCTTTACCATGCCAACTTTTTTTGGAATGACTAGCAGGAACACGTGCAGGAATGGATGTTTATGAAGCTAAGCAGGCAAAACGAACTAAGTTGGGATCACACTGTCTGCAATGAAAAAGTTAAAGTAAATGTAAGAAACTTTTTTTTTTTTTTTTCGTTTTCCGAACTGTCCCAACTTTTTTGATTTGGGTTTGTAAGTAGAAAAATGGTTGCCATGTGCATCTCTAACACTGACGCTGTGCAAGATTCATAATTTGCCATTACAGTCAGTGTAGTCGATCATGTGATTTCAGCACCGCTGTGTGAAAGCACATTAGGACCAGTAAAAGGGAGCGGCTTAGCCCACTCAACTCCATCCACACTCTCAGGTTAATGCCTCTCAAATGGCCTTGCAAAGTGATGCTACATATAGACAGTAAGCATGCTAAAACACAGAGCTCTGACCAGCAAATCCGTGAAGAAATACCAACATGATAAGAAGTTTCTTATTCAGCATGTAATAGCAAAGGCTTCTTCATTCATTTATATAATGATCCCAACCTCACTTTTCCTGGATGGGTTTTAGAATTTGAAGGTTGAGGGTGTCCAGGGTGTGCCCCCACCTGCTGCCCGACACTCCAAGCTCCTGCCAAGGATGAACGAGGAGAAAACAGCATGCTTTGCTTGTTCAGTGCTTTACTTTGAACAAGGAGTAACAGTAACAGCCTTTAATGAGATAACTGCAAAAAATCTGATTTTCTCTGTTAGTTGTAGCCTAGTGCTTAATGTACTGAACAATGGAGCAATAGGTTTGGGGTTCGAAGCCCACCTCTTCCAACCTGCCACAGTTGGGTCCCACAACTGTTTGGATTTTAAAACTGTATCAAATGTATGTCGCTCTAGATAAGAGCGTCTGCTAAATAACGTAAATGTAAATCTGTAATCCGGTCAACGTGCTTACATGCTTCAAGCAGCAATCAGATTTTTACTTGGCAACCAGCTAAAAATCATTCAAAAAGATTGTATAGATAAATCAAATTATTTGTTTACTCAAGTGTAAATTGCGTTTTAGAGTCTTCACAAAGTGTTAGTCGTTTCGCTGCCTTTAATTCCATTGCGCATTTAATTCTAGGGTTGCCAGATCCCTTCACAAAAGAAACCTGTCACAGTCAGTAAAAAAGTAGACCAAATATTGTAAAGTCATAAGAATTCATGGCAACCGTGTCAGACTAGGTACTCTGGTAACTGGTATACATGCTAGGAGTAATCCGATTACTTTAATTAAATCCAGCTCTCTCTATTGCATTTCTTAATCCGATTTCTAGATCGCAGTATGCCGTTTACATGACCATTAAAATAATCAGATAACTGCCGAAATCTAGTAATTATCAGATTATTATATTTATGCAAACACACTCTGAACTATAAAATCAAGAATGACTGAAGTTGCGCTACTCTGTGGCCATTAGACTCTAGTTTTAAAGCCATTTCAACATCAAGCAAAAGCAATTACAAGTAAATATGCCATTCAGTATCCAAGCCAACCACATCCTGATTTTATAAACCAACAATAACAAAGGACCGGAAGAACAAAACTATCTGTACACCTACAAGCTGGATCGACTAGCAATAACATGGCCAGTAAATACAGCCAGTGCAATTTAACAAGCATCCAATCAACTCAAAAAAAAAATCTGGAAGCTGGGACCACAAACAGCCAACCAGTGCTGTGGATCCACAAGCTGAGGTGAGAGTTTAAAGAGCAGAAGCGAGGTCAAGACTTTTAAACGTCTGGCAATAAGGAGGTTACAATAAATACGCTCACTACACCGCACCCTTCAATCAGCATACTGGTGTAGGACAGCAATTGCTACTGTATAATATAATTTATTGAGCTGGTATAATTATTGCTGATGGAATTTGTATACACCATATCTAAAAAAAAATATGTAGATTAAAAATATAGTTAACATCACAGTAAAATGCATAAGTTAACTTTTCAATAGACCTTTAATGCTGTAGCCTCAAGGCATCATTATTGTAGTGGATTTTAATTATCTAGCAGCAATGGCAACATTTCTTCACGATTAAACTGTGGTTAATTGCACAGCCTTGTTAAATAATGTAACGTCATTAGAGGTCACGATGCCATGAAGCAGTTCCAAAAGTGGGGTGTGCCGAGCTAATGCGGGGTGTGGGGTGTGGGTGGGGGCACAGTAAGACAAATTAATCCTTCCTTTTGCCACATTGTATCTATGTGAGGCAGGTTTTCTTCCCTGCTCTGGCCTCAATCAAGGCAAAATA
The DNA here is from genome assembly GCA_034779995.1 of Parotocinclus haroldoi. Taxonomy (NCBI): domain Eukaryota; kingdom Metazoa; phylum Chordata; class Actinopteri; order Siluriformes; family Loricariidae; genus Parotocinclus; species Parotocinclus haroldoi. The sequence continues at coordinate 24,375 of JAUZST010044776.1, forward strand.
CAGATCAAAGCTGGACACTGAAAATGATAGAAGAGTGGCAGTTTCACAGCTGCAACCCCGATATGAAAAGATCTGCAGCATGAAGAATACCCAAGCAACAGTCAAGCAAACGTGGTGATTCATTTCAGGTTTTGGTTTCTTCCTCTAGTTAAATTTAAATCTTCTGCTGAAAAACCAAATTGAGAAAATGGTGAAACTAGGGGGTTCTAGACTACCTGCTGGTGGGGTGCAGCTGGACCTCTCTGCTTGCCAGTTAGTCTAGGAGCTCAACTGTACACAAACAGCCTGTTAAACACTAAATAGTTAATTTACCACTATTTAGATTAACAAGTGGGTGTTTACTCTTTGCCATTTATAAAAAATAAAGAACAAATTAACACTAAACATGTTCTATTAGTTGCATTCACTAAATATATAGCTATGAGCTTTCAGCAAGGTATTATCGTTTAAAATAATTCCACATGTCCATTAGCCCATAAGAAAAAAAAAGAAATTGGCTCGGAGTTAGATTTTGGAAAGATGCTGGGGGCATTATGGGAAATCTAGTGCCTGTAGTAAATTTGCATGGCATCAAAGATTCAGGATCAAACTGGTTTGACGGTCTTGATCTTGGGGGGCACAGCATCATTTTAGTGGGGCACATTTCATGATGCAATGAACGCTTCTACACAGTAAAAAATTAAGACAAAATGCATGTCACTTGAGTAATAATTATACTGTAAAGGTGATTTGTTACTTTAGGTCGTTTTGTTCAATAAGAAGTTACATCTGTGAATAATTAGTTCAACGTTTTAAGTAAATCCCAGAGGATGTAGAAATACAAAAGACGTGTAGCCAACACGTGAGTGAAAATATTCTTGTCTTCAAAAATGTCTTCATTGCAGAAAAAGTTTGGGATCTTCCACCGCCATAAAGCATGAAAAGTCTCAATACAACCTCAGGCTAAAGTTGGCACTTACCGGTATCGGAGTAATCAGGTCGGCCGAGGTCTCGGAAGGTGTAGATAAAATCGGCGCATTGGTCGCTGTGCACCTCTCCGCGGGAGCAAAGCTCGGACAGCAGCTGAAGCGCCTTCCCGCACATCTCATCCTCCCTGCCCGCCGGCATCTCCCTCCAGCATCGTCCTGCAGCCCGCCGGCGCTCATCAAACTGCGCAGCCCGAACCCTCACCCTCCCGCCGCTCCCGCTCCGACAGCCAATGCGTACACACCCAGTCAAATCAGAACCCGGTCCATCTAAAGTACATAGCTCTCAGATAAGTGCTCATTAGTGTGATTAAGAAAGCTCGCGCTGGGTTAAAGATGGCCCGTGGCGCGCACTTGCTGCAAAAGTGCACCACCGAACCGCGCGCATGATTGAGAGAAAGCGCATCCACGGAATCCCCCGCTTTTACTGAACATCCTAAAGCAGACTCCTCCTAGATTCTTCAGTAGCTCTCCATTTCTCTCTCTCTCTCTCACTCTCTCTCTCCCCATCTCTCTTTCTCTCTCTTTCTCCCCATCTCTCTCTCTCTCTTTCTCCTTCTCCCCATCTCTCTCTCTCTCTCTCTCTCTCTCTCTCTCTCTCTCTCTCTCTCTCTCTCTCTCTCTCTCTCTCTCTCTCT
>JAUZST010044787.1:0-25976 GCA_034779995.1 Parotocinclus haroldoi
TGCAGTGCACTGACCCACTCAACCCCTCCTTACCCAACATATATGCCACAATATAACACATGAGCACATAACCTTACACATATCTCATAAACTTGGGATGTGATGGGTGGATTAAGTAAAGTGTGACTCATATCAAGAACAAACACCTCCTTGTCAGCACGGACGAGTACAAAAAGTGAGTTAAAATTTTGCTAAAAGATATAAATCTTTTGTCAGTCACCAAACAAAAGTCAGTCCAAAGCCATTCTACTGCAAAGTGAGTCTGAATGTAATATGACTGACTTGAATTCTTCTAGTCCAGCACCTTTGAGTCCCTCAGTGGACAGTCTGGATGAGGGCTACTTGCCACACAATCTGCAGGAAGAGAGGGCCAAGAGCAGCTTCACACAGAGTGCAGGCTGGCACTCCTATCTTTCTTCCGCTTAATTAGCAAGAGCTTCCAGCGTAATTAGATTAAGGTATCTCTGCTCCAAGAAATAAATAAGAAACATGTGAAGAGTGATGGTGGTCTTGAATCACAAAAAAATAAACACACACAGCACTTCTGAGCTTCAGTTGCCTGAAGGGTTAAAGCATTATACAGGAGAAGAGGATTTAAATATCATAGCTGTCCTGTCACAGTTGTCCTATCCTATAACTCTGTTTAAATATCTGGATTACAAACATTTGGCCAGTGGGAAACTATTTCAATAATATTCCTATGTGGAAATCCCCAACTGTTTTGTTTATATTCACAAATCCCACCTGCTTTCAATCAGCGTAATATTGTGGTGCAGGGGGCTTTCTGAATGCTTCTGTCTGCCTGTTACATGTGGCTTGAGTAGGGCTTCATCTCTTAAAGTATCAAGGTCTCTTTCATCATGTATATCACAGCATGTGTACACATGCTCTCAAGGAGTCTCACAGCAGTTTCTCATCAACCTAGACTAAAATAAACAACCATTATTTTATTATTAACTATTGAATAAAGTAAATCTGGAGTGTTTAGGTAAAGGTCAGAAGCCATTCAGAATGTAAGAATAATTCATTACAACAGGTTAGTGCTTTAGATAGAGACCAGGGAATAGAATACCTTATATTTTTTCCAGCAGCATTTAGCAGACGCTCTTATCCAGAGCGACTTACAATTAATACAGTCTTGCATTTTTAAGCAATTGTGGGTTAAAGGTCTTGCTCAAGGACCCAACTGTGTTATATTGTACATTGCAGCTGAAAATTGGAGATCAGATAGTGGGAAATGATTAATGATTTGATTAACTGGCCAGTCATCAGTGTGATTGGCCACGTCTTGCGGAGGAAGAACTTAGAAAACACTCAGAACAATAATACGATTTTTTATAATATGACAAATTATATTTTTAATGGCAGAATTTTCTATTCAAGCTGTCATTCATCATTCTTCCTAAAGTAGCCAGACATATGTATTGAAAACCAGAATCAGTGCATATCTAATAAAAACATGAACTTATTATTTAATATCACTAATTAAACATTACTTATGCCAATATTATAAGTAATATTTAAGTGATGTCAGTATAGAAAATCTTATTCTGTATTTGCCCATACATACAAATGTGGTAGGTAGAGATTGTCCTGAAAAAGATTTTATTTGGCATGTGCTGTATTGTAACAGTCTCCATTGTACAACTGGGTGCTATTCATTCATGACCAAAAGGTTCACTCACTGATCAGCCTATGAGAAACAAAGCATAAACTGAAGTTCACTCAGGTTTCAGTGGTGTGTTCCATGGTTCAAACCAACACTGAGGCATCACAATACCAGAACACACCCCCAGAAAATCTTAACACTACCATCAACAGGAAGCCTTATACCGTGTGTTTGCGCATGTGTTCCTGAAGGAAACTGATCTCATACAATATATCCCAGACGCCTTAGATAACTTCATTTTTCTTGCCCAAAGCTTAAAAACATAACCGACTAGCATTGTGAAAGGAGATGAGTATATTATTAGCCTGTGTTTGTTTTGGGGGTGGGGGGTGGTAGCAAGCCAAGCATTCAGTCCAGTCACAAAATAGAGAAAACTGATTAGATATATTAGATATAAAGGAAGGGTGCGTCCAGAAGTGGGTCAAACAAAACACAAGGTCAGATGTCTAAAAGACTAAAAAGTGAAGTCATGCAAGAACATGACACAGAAAACAGAAGCACTGTTTATGTGCCTTGGTAAAGCAACTTGAGTATTGAGAATTGAGAATACATATAGAATTGGTAATACATATAGATCCAGTACTGGGAATTTACAGCAGAGAAGACATAGCACTAGAATGCTGATAATAAATCAGAAATTTATTATTACATCCAATTTACTAACATTATGTGCTGTAATTACATCTGATGGCTTGTAACACAGAGCCAATTGTTCCTGAGGATAAGCTTGTCAAGGCTGCAAACCAAAACTTTTCATATACAGTAAAGGTCAAAAGTCTGAGACCACTAGCAGAAATGATTGTTTGAATATTTGTGGAGAAAGTTTAATACTGCAGTACGATAACGACTTAAATCTAAATAACTGCTTGACAACCAGGAAGTAACTTAATTCAGAGTGTTGACTGTCATGGATTTTCCTCAACAGACACTAGACTATATGTCAAAGTATTTATGGGGGCACCTGAAGACAGAGAAAACCAAAAATCAGTAATGTGGCCCTTTGGAATGTTGTAAAATTACACTAGCATAGCACAGATAATCAGATTTTACTCAGTTTTGTGGAGAACATGGCAGCAAAATGGGAAATATAAAATTAATACGCTGCTTATGTGATTTGGAAATAGAAAAACGCTAAATAAAAATGCAAAACAAACACTTTCACAAGTGCTTTAAGGACCCCACTGTAGGAATATGCGATCAAATTCTACATCAAATATTTCAATATTCTGCAAGGATAAGGAAACCACGGGATGTACTTCATTTGATTATTTTACATTCCCAAATAAACAAGGACATATTTGTTCTACTTATTTTAATATACACTCATAATAAAAAGGCTGAAAGGCACCAACTGGATTCAAACCCAGAACACTGCTGTAGCGCATTAGTGTCCTAAAATGTTAGTATATTTTGCAATAGTATTTGAACAATAATGATCCACCAATCGACCATGTGTCCATTTGCACATGGAGTTTGGACAGATGAAATTAAGAAAGACACCAGTGATATAAGGAAAGAAGATAAGTGGATAGGAAAGCAGTCCTGTTAAATCGTTGTGTAATTGGTCCACCCTTTCAAAAAGCACGGAAGCAAGCTCTAGGAATCCCCTCATTAGTAAGGATCTACTTAAATAAATGCAACCAAATCGAGTGGAATTCAGACAAAGTCTCCAACCAATACTAATGACCTCAGGTAGATTTTTTTTTCATATCAATACAGCAGAATCTGACAAACAAAATGCAATAAAATAGAGGCCTTGTAGTAATGCTCACAATTTCACATACTTTCTAAATAGTTTCTTGCATGAATTAAATGAATCAGCTCAGATTTGATTGAAAATGTTTTGTTGCCATTTACACTGTCAGGTAAGAAACAAATCTATCACATACGAGGACAAAACTGGATCTGAGCCAATTGTACCTGCAGTGTGGATGCAGCGACTGTTACTTTTCAATATTTTACATGCCACCCTTTCCTCGTTAGGTAGTGCTGAGCTTATATTAACATTCATGTCATTTATCAGACGCTCTTATCCAGAGTAACTTACAGTTGATACGGTCTTACAGTCCAAGCAATTTTGGTTTAAGGGCCTTGCTCAAGGGCCCAACAGTAGCAGCTTGGCAGATGTGGGACTTGAACCCTGGACATTCATGTCCAAGATAATTATGATATATATAGTATTTTTGCCCTAATCATCCATGCATGGTTTCCATAGCTAATGACATCTTATAAACTATAAATAATGCTATAGGCTAATGACCATATAAACCACTAGACAGTTTGCACTGATTCTTCACAACTCATAATGCACACAATGAAATTAAGAGAGCAAATGTTGACCGACGTGAAATCACTCAGCTGCACAGGGAATTGAATTTGAACACTCAAATCAAGTGCTGTTGAAGATCCCGTTTATATCTTCATGTGAACCAAGAAACAGGAAGAAGGAGGACACAAATAGAGCCAACGAGTATGTCTATGTGGGAGCTCGAGCCTGGGAGGGAAGGTTCATTGGCAGCAATTCAACTTGTGTCTCATTAGTCATACTTTCACAGAACTTTCTAGGTCAAATATGCATGAGGGATGTTGGGATTTTTGGAGAGGAGTTTTATCAGCAGGTATTCCCAGCCAACACCTGCTGCTGCAAGCAGCCATCAAAATAAAAACCAGATTACATGGCAGAAAAAACAAAAATGCCATTTGTCACTCCGCCTCTTCTATGGCTGGTTAAACTCCCCCATGTTTCGGAGCTTGTGAGGGGTAATGTTTTCCACAGCATGCAGCATGACTTAAAGCGCCAGAGCGATGACATGCTACAGAGTTCTCAACGTTCACGGTTTACAGCGATAAAAATATTTTACAAACTTTTCTGGTTGGTATGTTTACTGTGACAAACTTTAATAGTTCTTCTGTTTACTCCTCCACTGACTTTTCAGTTGCATTTTCAAAGTTTATATTCTCAAACTATACCTTGAGACAGACCTCAACCAACTTTGTAATAAACTGCAGCAAATTCTAATGTCTCTTCATATGAGATACTGCAAACCAGAGAATGTGCAGTGACAAAGGAATTCCCTCTGGCATGCAATAACCATACAGTACGGCTATTCTTTTACAAATTGGATAATGTATAAAGAATTACAGACAAATAAATACAATGGGCACAAAAATTAAATTAAAGAAAAAAAAAGGAGTGAGGGTGACAGACAAGGAGTATAGGGGAAAAAGACACAGTAAACACAAAAGCTGACTTTAGTTTTAAAAGAAAAACAGCATTGTTTCTCAGCCCTTTAGCAATGACGTCCACGCAGTGCAATCTATGAAGAAACTCATTCATATAAGCAGCTGTGCTTTTGGCAGGGATCTGGAACTCCCTTATTGGTCCAGCCCATACAGCTTCATGCTTTGTTTCGAAACTTAACTCAGTCATGTTCAATATATTTATTCTTCAACAGACAAGGACTAAGTAGATAATGCAGTTTATACAAATGGTTATTGTCTGAAGAATTACTGCCATAAACAATTACCAGAATTTAAATTACACCGTTACAGAGTGAAATGTTTACATAGCATGATGGTTATATAATAATCATAGTGCCAAACAGCACTCTGCAATATCTTATAAGGTCATGTAATCATGTATAATTTTATTCGATCCTTGGTCATTTGTTTACTGAAGAAAATTCCTACTTGTGAAGCAATAACTGTAACTAAGGATTTCTGGTAAATATTGACAAGTCCTCCACAACGGTATAGATGAACTGTAGCCCATTCCTACAGAACTCTAAAATGTTGGTGGGTTTCCTCAGATGCATTGCTCGCTTCTGTTTGTTCCACAAAATTCCTGTTGAGTTAAGCTAAAGGATTAAGATAAGACCTTTCCAAAACATGAACTTTATCATTCCATATCCATTTTTGGCAGAAGACTTAAGACTGTTTTCTTGCTGCATGAGCCAAATGATTGAAAAATTATTTGAATAATGTTGCTGCTTATTTAAATTATTTAAATTTAAAATCAACAATGAGCAAAATGCCTGCAGTAGAACTAAATCTGACACACAAACAAATGTTAATGTTCACAAAGAAACCAAATGTGGAATTGCCTAATATAAAATGAGATAAGCTGTGCTCACTTGAACCAACAGCTGGCTTCCATTACTCTTTTTTATCTTCCCTGTTCTGAGGTCTAATCAAGACCAACTTCTCCCTCCTCCTGCAAAAGTAAACATCTATGTACTTTGCTTTCAATGTGGACAATTAACAGTCTTTAACAGCTAAAAAGTCACATTTCCACATATGGCCATACCAAATGTAGAAACTAAAAAAAGAAAAAAAAATTAAAAGAAGCTTGCTCAGAACAGGTTAAACAAAGACTTGCAGCTGTTTTCCCCTCCACTAGGGGTTTGTGTTAAGCCTCCAGGTGTGGGTGATGATACAATATGTAGAACAATATTAAGGTTTGCCACCAAGTGAAACCAACCCCTTCTACAAGTATACCTTTGATTGTATACTGCTCACAAAAATTAGGGGATATTTCAAAAGGAACTATGTACACTGCTTATCCAAAACTATGTGGACAGCAAAATTTCCCTTCACGTTTTAACCCCCCGCTTTTCCTGGCGTAAGCGGGCCCTGAATAGGACACCGGTCCACTGCAGATCGGAATTAAATGTTGTGTCCCCATTGAATGCAGCATGGTCCCCAGTCACAGTGATAACTGCCTCCATGCTTCTGGGAAGGCTAGATTACATAACAAGACTATAAAGATTTACTGATGATGGGAAATAAGCAGGCACACTGCAAAAACCTATGTCACTGGGGTATTTAGAACAACTGAATCCATCAGCACTGTGTTTCAATGGAGAATCCAGAATCTCCTGCTCTATATTATGAATGCAATACAAGTAAGTGTTGTTAAAATGGCAAGTAATTAAAAGGGGTGTCCATAAATCTTGTGCATATACTGTATGTTTGATCTTACACATCTTACTTTGCCAACAAATTAGGAATCGTAAAATACCTTTCAATGCCATTATAAAATGTGGCAATAAAAGTTCTCTTCATTGGAACCAAAAGCATACAAGTTACTACTGGAATATTATTCCTTCTCCAACATTAAAGTAGGTAGCATGCATTTTGGCAGGTACAGAACTAGATTAATTTTTTATTTATTATCATGCCAGAAACCAAGTCCAACATTAGTGTTTTTAACACGATGACCATAATTGGCTATGTGACCATGGTATGTTTCTTTGTTTGCTTTGTTAATTTAACATAGTCTATTTACTGACAGACTTACGTCAGTAAGACAGTTTACGTCAACACACAATGTTATATAGAAACTAATCACATATACACAGATTAAACAATTTAGTTTAATCAATTAAACGAATGCATGGACTGGGGGCATCATGGTGGCTCAATGGGTAGCACTGTCGCCTCACAGCAAGAAGGTAATAGGCTTACACAGAAGAGCAGTGGATGCTGTTACTATTGCTGCTGTTACTAACAAAGGCTCAGAACTCGGTCTTGTAACTGAAAACAGAGAAATATGTGCCATGTGCACTCAATGATCCAGTTCTACAGGCTTGTAAAAGCTTTTACATCAAGCTACACTGTTCTTGCACCTCATTTTCCTTCACAAAAAGCTAAGCAAAGCAGCTCTTGAAGGCAACGCATTTTACCAGCTTAATTGTTGGAAAGATGGTGTTCTTTGACATGGACTTCATCCATTCTATTGCCATTAATTAAAAAAGGTTACTACTTAAAAAAGGTGTCCACAAAGCCACACAGTGTATTTTATGGCAATAAAAAGAAAAAGGACTAAGGACTATTATGATAAATAAATGTAATGGCAACTCTAACATAGAATAACCATTTACTGTAATAGCCATTTTAATCATACTATCCAGTATATCTGTCTCTCAGTGTCATTTCTTGACAAAAGTCCAGCTCAGAACTACGTGCTTAGAATTAAACGTTGATATGTTGAAACGTGAGACCCTGCTGATAAAAGCCAGTTCAAACAAACTGGACAAAAACATTTGTAAGAAAGCCTACAAGTGAAAGCAGAAATAAGCTTTTTTTTAGCACTGTACAACGTCAAATAGACACCAAAACTAAATAAAAATTCACACAAGAATTTAGGTCCTCTGTGAATGAACTATGTTCCAATTTGTATTTTTCATTGACTGTTGCATGTTTTACGCTGAGATTTTAGAGCAGTACATATTAGAGGCTGCCTAAATATACTGTGTCCATGCTGTTTTCTACTAAATACAGTGATCTGTGTCTGCTGCTGACAAAGTCTACTACCACATGAGGACCGTGGGTTTCAAGACTATGCTGGAAGCTCTGACTTTGCAGAACAAAAGAGGGAAAGGAGGAACAGAGTGAAGTGCTCTTAAGTATGAGTTATATCTTAGGCATAACACACAAGGTGTTCTCAGTGTGGAAACAGTGTAAGGTGGCCATCACGAACAGACTCGTGACATAAAGGAAATGTCACCCAAACAGACAAAGGGAATTTTAACATGAATTTAGATTTTAGATTCGGTACAGTCCTCTACAGACCTGGACAGTCTGATAATACTGTGATCAATCAGATCATGCAAACAATTTTCTCTGCCACCAATTTGCATGATTGCAGCCATGGAGGATGAGGACTATAAGATGCTTGCACTGGGAAATGAAAAGCCAGCTGGACCAATGGTTTTTGAATGGCTACACATGTAACGTCTTTATATAACCTACCAATGAAGGGTCAAAAGATTTACTATTGCATTTATTAGAGCCCCAAAAATTCAATTTGTCAAGAACTGAAGTTGTCACTTGTTGTCACTTGTATTACTAATTATTGTTAAAGTTTGGTTCTAACCTCCAAATTTGGCCCTAGTGTACCCATTTTTCCATCTTCTCTAATGTCCCTATTATTTTCTTTCATAATTTCCTCTGTGTTTAAGTGTGCCCCCCTGCTCCTATTGCGAGTGATGAGTGATGTCACTCTACTTAATACCGCAATAAGATGGGGTCAGTGCAGGATTATCATTTTCTCCTGATCTGGTCTCTATCTTTTATTGTATTGTGTAGGTATTTTTGTGCTTTGAGTAATCCTGTACTACAAACTTTGCTGGGGGTCCTGCTGTGCACCTATACTGGCCATCAGTCGGGTGGTACAATCACTCACTGATCTGACCTGAAGCCTGTATCTTTGATGGCATTTAACAGCCCTATATTTCATACAGTAAGTATACACACCATGACCCTTACCAATAAAGTGAATGGAAGGAATACAATGTGTATGAGTGTCCCACCCACGGGCGGTGCCAGCAACCATACCCATCCTATCACGCACACACCGTCACCGGAATTCTGATTTAGCACTTATTAGACACACCTGACGCTCATCTCCCGGACACTACTTATACACTACACACACACCTTAGTTGCTATGTCACTTGGTCTTTTCCCGGTTTCTAAGCGTTACGTCCATAGCTGTTTTACATCGCGTTACTCGATGTGTTTTGTCCTCGTTTCCGTCCCTCGACTCCACTTTTGCCTCGCCCTCTTAAACATCGTTTTGCCATGCCGTGTACCATTTTTTGAATTGTCTGATCTCGTTTTTGCCTGGTACTCCTAATAAACCAGCCAGCACTGTAAGCTGCGTTTGTCTCCGTCAGTTCTTCACATCGCGTGACAATGAGAGTCTCATACCTAGCTATCATGAAGAAGCAAACCTAAAAATATTTATTGAAGCACAAATTTGATCAGATCAGCCCAGAGATTTTAATAACCATCTGTTCCCAACAGTCATAAGCAAAACCAAAAACTGCTCCTGAACACTGCATCAACATCATGAGATTGAGCTCACCTCCTCTTGTGAAGCATAGTCTGGTGCCTCAGGATTAACAGACCAGTAACAGTAATCGAAGCCAAACTCCAGCACTCTCTCTCTAGAGTCACCAAGAGCCTCCACTCTTCCATCTAGACGGCCATCCAGCTGCAGAAAGAAAGAAAACAGGGAGAGAGAGCGTGATAAAATTTCGTGTCTCTAATTTAATCGCTCTTAGTGGTACCATTAGGGTCACGCAATCAAATGGTGAGACGCGGAGAGACCGGTTGGTCGTTTCACTACAGACAAATCAAGGCAGACAAATATGTGCAAGTTAAAATGTCTGCAGTCAAATCTATTACTTACAATAGCATTTATTCACCTGTAATACGCATTAATTAGGCAAAGTCTATTGTACAGCCCTATATATCGTTATAAACAGAACACGTCTTTCTAGAACATAACTGGAGTTTAATATCTGTGCTGACATATGGAAAACTGTTGTTCCACTTGCACCATAATTCAATAAACAATGCAAACAGAAATGCTCAGCAATTTATCAGCACCATTAAACAGATTTGACCTGCATCAGTGGCTTGAGCATCAACCTGGGTGCAAGTTTTATTGACGCCAACTCATGTCCCACCACGACAGCGGAGAAAAGAGCAGGCAGAGACACGCCACTCGTTGCCAGTAGCAACTCTGTGTTTAGAGTCTTAGAGTAGCACTTTCCTGGCACCATTCTGTGCCAAATTACCTCACAGCTCTCACAGTACTGGGCTTAATACTAGGCTCTTGAAATCAGATCTGGCATTTTTTACAAGGTGGATTTGGCTAATGTATCTATTATAGAAATCTGTGTGTTATTAATACTTGAAGTAGAACTAATGATAACAGCATGAATAGTATTGTTAGTTCACTGACAAAAGGTAAGGTAGAAGTAACGTCTGTTGTTTTTCTGCACCACCTCAAAACTATTCTACCTTAGAAGTGGAACATTTAAAAAAAGATCAGTATCCCCCGGGGGTATGCATAACACCGATACAGGTATGCCAATGGCTTTCAATACTCACACTTCATATAATCCAATTACTGTATAAGTACAACAGCATTAATTTCTTACACTACTCACTGCCAAACAGTGGCATTTAATCAAATACTATCAAGTTCTATAATTACAGACTCTACTCCATTTGTTTCTCTACATAATGTTGTTAATCCCTGTTACTCTATTCCATGGCGGTCAAGATCCCCACAGGGCCAGCACAGATCCGGTACTATTTGGGTGGTGGATCATTCTCAGCACTGCACTGACACTGATGTGGTGGCAGTGTGTTAATATGTATATGTATATATTGAGCTGGTATGATTAGGCACACTGCAGCTGGAGTTTTAAAGCATTGTTCATTTACCTTCCACCTTATGAGAGAAATGTCCTATATTGCACCACCTTGCAAAGTCAAAGACTCATCAGTTTGTGCTCATTCTCTAATCCTTCATCAGTGCTTAAAGGATGCTGCCTACAGGATATTCTTGACTGCTGTTATATTATCAATAAAATATATATACATTCAGTGTTTCACTCAGACTACTATGCTGATTATAATAATGAAAAGCACTCTATAGGTTTTTTTATTCAAATATTCAAACATTCAAACGTGCTTTGGGCCCCAAATGTGAGACAGCACTGATGAAGTAGGATTGAATTGACTGTTCAATTTAAAGAGCGGAATGCACAGTGAGTACTTCTATAATGTGGAGTAAAATCATGCAGGAAGTGGACAATCTTTCTCAACTGTAAACTTCCTGTTAATCAGATCAACAGTCCACTCCCATTTCTTTCTTTGGCTATCCAATACGTTTAATACTTAATGTAAATAAGGGCAACATTGAGGTACAATGGCTAGAGCTGTCACTTCGCAGCTCCAAAGATCCGAAAGCCTTTCCATGTCTGTGTGGGTTTCCTCTTGGGTTCCGTGGTTTCCTCACACTCCATTGATATGCGTTATGTCAATTGCTGTCTCTATCATGTTCCAGTGTCAGTGAATGCGAGTGTGCATGCATGTACCCATGGGTTGTCCCCCCAAAACCCTGAGCTGGATTCACTGGTCAAGGAAAGCAAGTGGTTGAGCAAATAAAACTGTGGTGCAAGATTTGCACAATTTAACTAAACATAAACTTGTTGATGAAATGTTCAAAAACTATTTTCCGAAGAGCAAAAGTGCATTATATTTTGCCAGATAATCCACAAAATATCTAAGCCACAACAAATGATGTTCACTTATTGAGTTTGCCGTTCCTGGCACAGTAGCGACACACATCACATAATTTATTGCAGTTCTACCAAAGTAGGATCTAAGCATTTGTTGATGATGGCACAAAAAAGTACATTTCTGAAGACTGTGAGAAAACAGATCCAAAATTATGTTGGTGGGCAAATAGAGGCAATTGTTACCCTAAGTAGAAAAGGTCGACCAAAGATTCCAACAGCAAGTGTATAATAATGTCTGAGGTCAAAAAGGAACCCAGGGCAACTTCTACGAATCTCAATGGCCTCTCTAAAATTGGCAAATGTTAATAATTATGAGTCCACCATCAGCAGAACACTAAACAACATAGTTTGCAGTATATCATTAGGATTATGTCTGGAGGACTCAAAGTACGCATTCCAGCCTTAGAAGTTTCTCCCATCTGTTAAACATGGTGGTGGTAGTATCATGTCACAAGTCATTCTATCAAATAATTGTTAAAGATGTTTAATTGTAATGTTTTCTAAATCAAAGTCTTGACCTCATTCCAAATAAATGTTATCGAATGACCTAAAGTTAACAGTTCATGTGAGGAAAACCACCAACATTTGCGAAGTTGAAGCTGTTATGTACAGTGTAACAGGCTTAAATAGGATTAAAGTCAATTTGCAGGATTGAACAACAGTTACCAGAAATGCTTGGTTGCAGTTATTGCTGCACAATGGGTTACCCAAGATACTGAATTAAATTAGGTTCTAATTGTCCAGATTTAGGAAAATCTGATGATATTTATGTCACATCTGTAACGAAATTAGATTCGATTCTTTCAATTTAAATTCATAAACTTTCAAGCACCACTGTATTATGGTTAAAAACATCATTGGTTAATTTCTGTGACTGAATTTAAAGCAAAAGTGTCACTGTTACGAGTGAATATCCATAGCTTACCTTTACACTTCTTACTCGCACCACTTTGTCCTCCACCTGAACAATTATCCTCCCTCCACCTGCATCCTCTCTGTGGAACAATTGACAGAAATCTATATAAAAACCGAATAGATTATTCTAAGAAAAACACGGTGATGACATATCAAGTGCTCGTGAACAATAAACGTGTATATTTAAACGGAAGGTTAATCACTACAGAGAACTTTAAACAAAAAGTACCATTAAGAAACAAATAATTCATTCATTCATTCACTTTCTTAGGTACTGGGACAGGGCGACAATCCATCGAAGAGATATAAATCACTAATTTGTAATGGAAGTGAAGCTTCTAATACTCATCCCTGAGCTACACCACTGACAGAATGAAGGTTTGGGGTTTGTGTAGACAAAAACGAGAGAAACAGAGCACGGAGAGCAGTGTGTGTGTTTCCCAGCTGCTGGTTCTGGACTGATGCAAGAGTGAATTCTGAAGCCACTACCAATGAGCGTATTCTGAACGTTAATGAATACATGAACTGTCAAAATGACAGACACATCATTCCAAGAGTTCTTCAGGGCATTCTAGCAAAGATGGATGTTAACGCACTTCAACCAAGGGTCATGGCCTATGTGATACCATGATTCTCTATTTCTGCAAACCCCAGAGCTGCCCTGCCCAAAACCTCAGCAGCCTTCTTGCTTTCCTCAGCCTCTGCTGGTCAGGAGGAAGATTTGTATCAAGGGCATGGAAAGTACACAATCTTTCTCAACATATGCTACTCTCAGAAGCATGCACTCCCATGCTGCTAGCTCCAAGCATGGCATTCAGTCCAAGACTTTTGCCCTTGTTTTTTGTTTAACTACTGTAGTGGAACCTAGCAGTCCACAATTATAGGAAAATGCTAAACAAACTTCACAAAACCTTCTCAAAACATCCTGGATAATTCACAATAAACAGCTTTCCCAGTTTAACTAAACAAACGCACAGTTAATGATGCCACAATTAGCTTGCCATGAAATGCACAAATGGCAATTTCTAACATTTGTAACAATGTGTCAAGTGATCACCATGAAGATCTACTACACGGTTTATTAGGTATGCACAGTTACAGTGCCCTCCCCATTTACTGGTGCCCTTTGTTCAAATGTGTTAAAACATTTAAAAAATACATTTAATCTTTATTGCAGAAGCATAATCTCACACTAAAAATTGTAGATTTCAGTGGTATTGCTACCATTACCGCAAAAATACCCTTTATACTTATGTAACTTCTTTAATGCGGCAGCAGCTTTTTTTTAAATAATATATATAAATATATAAATATAAATATATAAATATTTTGATTCATTATTCATTGTTCAGATACATCTTAATGTCATAATTTACATACACACCGGAGTGTGAAGCTGTACTTTTATGCAAGAGCACAAACGCAAAAGCACAGACTGAGATTTACATAAGAATGAAAAAAGGAATTGAAAGAGGAAGCAGCAGCAGAATCCACTGTCATACTCATATAAAACATGGCCCATTGCAAAGGCATCTCCATTTGCATATGAGGAACAGTAGTCTATAAAGTCATCCTTTGTAGCAAAGATTTTGTGGGGAGTTTAAATGTCAAGGATAGATGGACTGACATTTTACACGACATGGTCATGCAAAGAGCAGAGCTGTGGCTTTTAATGACTTTTAATGCCTCGATTAATTCTGACAATGCCTCAATTAATTCTTTTACACCAGCATTCCAATCTATATGGTGTTCCATAAAAAATTACAAAAGCTGTAATTATTTTCAATACACATTCAGCAGTAATAAGTACATAAACATTTACGGATCCTGTTTCCTTAAACTTTTTTTAAGTTTAAAACTCCTAACCCTGTCTAACCCTGCATCCTAAAGTGTATTAGAAACAAAACCTTACTCAATTTGCTTGTCAAACTCATGTTTTGCTTACAAAACACATTATTAATTATAAATTAGTCTTAACAGGGTGCGATTTATTTGGTAATAGAGTAACACACATTGGCTGGTGACAAAGCTTCTCATTAGTTACATGGAAATTGTTTGGGTGTCACACAACGGACACTGAAATCCTGTGATAAAGGTTACTGTGCTGTACCTCAGTAGTACCTGTAGTCTGTGGTAGTGTAGCGGTTAAGCTACTGGACTCTGGACCACAAGGTTCAGGATTCTAATATAGTCTCTGTCAATGTGCCACCGTTGGGTCCATGAGCAAGGCCCATAACCCGCAACTGATTGGATTGTAAGATTGTAAGAATCTTGATTTAGCATCTGCTAAACAACATAAATGCAAATGTACTCGTGTGCAATAAATTCCAGTTTAGGTTCGAGACCATGTGACCTTGACCAGGATAAACAGGGTGTAAAATGAGACATTGCACGAGCAACAGTTGTGTTCGAAATATGCAAAGAGAAGACTGTCGCATCTGGTGGAACAACAACAAATCTGTCCAGCTCACTAAAAAGGAAATCGTCCAAAATGCACAACAAAAAGCAAACAGCATGGCAATGCCCGAAATAGCTGTGAATCAAACAACAAAAACAGAAGTATAAACAGCATTAATGATACAGTGCCATTTTACCAAGCCAAGGATATGAGACCTAATAAAACAAACACTTTAAGTGACTTCTATAAATAGGGAATTCATGTTACTTCTACTTAGCAAATCAAAATATTTGAGTTGGTACCCAGAACACTGCAGTTCCTCTGGCATACACAAAACACAGGTATATGATTGAATCCAAAAGTAAAAGTCCATGTTTTTTTGGCACAATTACCGATTTTATGATAGAGCTTTATATTTATTATATTTATAATTATTTATAATTATAATGATGTGTGTTTACAACTAGTACATAGTGGTAACTGACAAAGAAATGAGTATCTTGCTTTACCTTTTCCTTGCGCTTCATTAAAGTTTGTTTTAAGAAGTGATACTACCCTAAGAGTTCTCTGTTATTTCGTGAAACTGGTATTACTTTAGAAATGCGATGTAAATATGTAGTCCGCATAACATTTCACTGTGGAGAACTTGGGTCATAGGGTCAATTCCAGCTCCTAAAACACAGAGCTGTAACAGCTGGGACAGTGTGCAGTTGGGACAACTGTGCAAAAGTTTAGCATAAGGCAAAATGTCCTTCAAAAGGGGTCCCTACAGACCAAACTGGAAAACCCTGATATGCTCTCCCACAGTGAGTGGTCTGAATCCAACATCCTGTAGTAATTTAGTTCATGCTGGTGGGTGGAGCAATTCTGTACTTCTGGTTTTAATGGCACTGTTAAAGAGCTGAAGGAAAAACCTTCCATGAGTTACTAGCGCAGCACGCAGTTACATCCATGACGTAAGTTTGCTGCAAAGACACCACTGCCTATGGTGATAATCATAAAGCTTCAAAAAAAGACATTTGCAGGAGATTATGTTTTACAGCAGCTTACTTAATTAATATCAGGCTTACAGCATGAGCAGGAAAGACTTCTAGCACACAAAGTAATGTGTTTTTATTTTGCAAACTGACAATTAATTTAAGAAAATTATTTTTGTTAAAACCTCTCCTACATTTAGTTATTTTGCAGACATACTTTTTCATAGCAACTTACAACTGAATCTTACAATCCATTCAGTTGTTCGGGGCAATGCTCAAGAACCTGGTAATGACAGAGGTGGGATTAAAATCCTGGAACTTCTGGGCCATAGTCCAGTACCTTAGCCACTAGACCAGCACAGTTCCGTGAAATCATCAACATGTTCGAATAATATTCAAAAACATGACACAACACAACAAACATTTAAATTTACGGCATTTAGCAGACGCCCTCATCCAGAGCGACTTGCAACTGATACAGTCTTACAATCCAAGCAATTGTAGGTTAAGTGTCTTGCTCAAGGAGCCAGCTGTGGCAGCTTGGCAGAGGTGGGATTTGAACCTTGGCCTTCCTGGTCCAGAGTCCAGTACCTTAACTGCTCGGCTATTTCAGTCCAATAGAGAGATTTGATATTACATTTACGACATTTAGCAGACGACTTACAATTCTTACAGTCTTACAATCCAAGTAATTGTGGGTTAAGGGTCTCGCTCAGGGTCCCAACCGTGGTAGCTGGGCAGAGGTGGGATCTGAACCCTGGACCTTCTGGTCCATAGTCCATTACCTTAACCCCTAGGCCACCACAGTCCAGATTCTTAGATTATTGCAATGATTTAATATTTGTTTATTAATATACTCCGTGTTTTAAATACTTAATTTTTTTTTTAAATCAAAGCAGATTATCACAGGAATCCCTCAAACAAGACCATTAAGCTGCTGGACTACCGGACAGCAAACGTATACATAATCACTTCTTGGTAACTTTAGTCAGAATATAATGGCAAGTACATTGCTCACAAAAATGAGGAGATGCCCTAAAATTAAATACCATGATAAAATATCCCCTATTATTTAAGCAGTGGTTAGAGCTATTGTGTTGCTGTCAGTGCGCTCCAATTCCCTCTCATAACAACAACACATACACCAGCATCAACAAAAGCTTTCCGTTAGCTTTGTATATTAGATACATACAAAAACAAGATTTAAATATGCAGTAACAACAAGTGCAGGACATTTTACTCTTACCTCGAGTTTAAGGGTCGGACACGTATCGCCACTTTCACATTTGCCATTGTTATTAAATAGCACGGAGTCAGTGGCTGACTGAATCTGAGTTACAATCCATATGAAGCAGTTTGATTGTGTTTTACAAGTCATTCAGTCCAAATAAACGGAGGGAAACGCATCCCACACGCGAAAGTCATGCTGTTAATGTGAGCGCGCTGCCATAACAGTCCAACACACGGCCTGAGAACAAATGCACTAACGACTCAAACTTCCTGCCGCCTCCAGGACACAAGAGGAGGGACGAGAGACTACGGCTGCGTTTCAAATCGCTTTCCACTGAATTCAATAGTATGCCGAATTAGTGCAAAAGCCTACTTGATTCTGAATAGCCTTGCTTATTAGTACAGTAAATATTATGTTATTGATACACTAGGCTGTTAAATAGTCCGTGGTGTAGTACAGTACCTCTTGAGCTAAACTGCTACGCTATATATTACATAGGGGAGACTTTATTGGAGATATTTCATTTTGAAATGAAACTCTATTTTTGGTGAGCAGTACACTGCACTAAATACTGTTTCACATTAAGACGCTTCTATTCTAACCGATACGGACGCTTTTATGCCATTTTCTCAATCATGTAAATTTTCTCATCATCTTGGTTTATTCATTTTGAATCTCCTTATTGTTCGAGCTTCTGCTTGTCACTGTCACATCTGGTTCGTTCATTTGATTGGTCTCCCAGATTTATTTACACACATTGCCTTACAACATCAGAGTAATGAGAACAAAGCCAACAACTCTGAGAATGAATTAAAACTGAAGAATAACAAGGATATGGTATGAAAGGTGATTTAATAATTAAAGGACCACATTTAGCTTTAATTGCATTCTGAAACGCTCCACAGAGCAAAGAGAAATGCCATATCTTCAAGTACTTCTCAAGGCGTAGTCCAAGATTGTGATCAAACTGTGGGGACTGGGGCGGCCTAGTGGTTTAGGTACTGGACTATGGACCAGAAGGTTCCGGGGTTCAAATCCTCTTTCTGCCAAGCTGCCCCAGTTGGGTCCCTGAGCAAGGCCCTTAAGCCACAATTGGTGGATGTTAGCTGTAAGTTGCTCTGGATGAGGGGGCCTGCTAAATGTAAATGTAAACTGGGGATATTTGGTGCATCATTTTCTGACAATGAGCCATGGCCATAAGGACAGATATTGAGGATTCACTGGTTGGTCTTTGATTAGCAATTTGTTGTTAGTTTCTAGTCTGGCTGGTAGTGACTACTACACTGGAGCATGGCACCTGTAACTGTTTTGTACTCAAAAGTATTCGCAATGACTCGATAAAAAAATACTAAATGTAATTAAAATCAGTCTGCATAGATATCCAGCTGTGCACAATTGCTTGGGGAATATTTGCTCATTCTTCCTTACAGAAGTTCAGTCAAACTGTGTGGTGAAATTTATGGCTTCAAGTCACAGATTCGGATTGGGCCAAATCCAATAGATTTGGATTGGCCCCACAAGGACATTTACCTGCTTGTCTTCAGGCCATTCATTGAGGAGTGATGGATGATCTTGACAAGGTGACATTTTTCACCTACCAATAAAGTTCTGAACAGTAAGGCAATGGATATTTCTCTGAATTATTTTGTACTTCAAACTTGTGCCTTTTCACATCTGTCCTTAGTCCATAGTCCTTTCAAAAGCACTATTCTACCCATGGTAAATTATTTTCATTATCATGCACTATTAATATATGATCACAAAAATTGGGGGAAAGTTTAATATGAAATCATATAGCTGATTAAATATCATATAGTTAATTTTTGTGAGCAGTGTAGTATAATCCCCAGCAAGCTTGATTCAAATGAATTCTACTGTATGAATTAGACTGTTGTGCAATGTGGAAGGTGACTTTGTAGTTGAGTAAGTTTATATTTGTCCAAAAAACATTAATTTTTTTTTTATCATAATGTTATATATTCAAAAAACAACTGACTTAGTGCTTTACTTTGAATGGTGGCTTCCAGTGTGAAGTTTTTCAAAACAAATGGCAAACTGGGTCAATTGTTTGTGCTTTTCACCGTTCTTCTGCTTTTTCTGAATGGATATTTCTTATTTTGCTCACTTAACTTTCACTTTAATATCAGGCGCTTCTCACTGGGGCAGGTGTTAAGCTATGGCTGGCTGAGATTGAAGAGTACCCTGTGTTTTTTCTAAAGTGAGATTTTTGGGGAAAAAAATCCAGAGGTCTTACTTTTGAAAGCGTATTGATTTTTTGGCTTCAACTGGCCGTGGCTCGATGCCTGCCCTGGCAAGAAGCACCTGCCAGAGCCCCTCCCAATTGTTACTCTAAAAGGAACCACCTATCCAACGTATCCAAAACAATCATCAGAAATTATTTGTCTTCATGCTTTTTAATTACTGCACATAGTTTTATAAAATGTTTCACAACCCATAATTTTAGATTTACTTAATATATATTTCTATATGTTTTAAATATAAGGGCTGGGTCTAAATGAATATACTTGCACTTATAAACCATATACATACCTAATTTATTATTTTTCATTAAATTGACATTAAACATGCAGTTTAAAACCAACTGACAGCATCAAGTCCAACATGAACCGACATTAAAATGCACCGAAAGCATTCAGAGCAAAGTTTATACATGTAAGTGAAGACATACCAAAGCATAGATCAGCAGCTTTTCTTGGTTAGATAATTGAAAGTATGAAATAAACAACGGGAACATTATGTAAATCTTTAGCCTGTAACATACTCTAACAGGCTTGTGTGTATTACTTTGACAGACACATCTTCTATAGAAAATAGTACTAGATTGGTGCACTCATAGCTTTTAAATAACCAGCTTTAGTTATTAAGACAGAGTATTATCAATACCCACTGCACTTCCCACATTTGCAGTGGAAAGATGCATCCCTTTCCCAGATTGCAGCCTCTCCGTCTCTCTGTTTCTCTACTGCTGTTAAACAGAAATATATGATGTGCAAATAGATTGGGAATGTCACATTGGAGGAAAAATTCTAAACTTCTGCACAATCTGCAAATATTTTATCGCACAGCATTAAAGTAAGGATACCACCGAGAATATTCCATAGAAAGCACAGCTTAAGTCATGTGGAAATCTTAAATACTCACAGTGTAGTGAAACAAGTGCATAAAACCTTATAAAATCATCCAACATCTTAAACTGCATTATATTTTCATTATTTAGTTATATTAGTGAGACATGTACGTGTGTCTCCCTCAGCTGGTCACTCTGAGACCTGCAGCATGTCAGCATCTTTCACTGAAGGCACTGGTGAAGAAACAATCTTAAGTCTCTCAATGGATTCCTACAACAAAAAGAAAATCAAATGTTTTGTGTACAGTATACAGTTTGCTGTCTGTTTTTTTTTTATCTGGAGGCAAACAGTAATGAGATAATTACCATTGGCCAGGACAGCTCAGAAAGCTTTGTCCAATGAGAGCTTACTTCTTCTTCTACCAGAAGACCTTTGTCCAAAAGTAATCTAACCAAGAGCAGGTAGTTACGCCTCTGTAAAGATAAATAGTAAAGAATCTGCTGTAACCACAACATCTAAAATGCAAAGGTATTTCTTCTATAGTCGCACTTTGTGTACAGTTACAGACTGTAGCTCAGGTTTCTTTGCTTCTGCTCAACTTTGTTAGGCCCCTTTACTCTGTTCTCTAATAGTCAGAACCACCATAAATCAGGTTTTATTTGGGTGGTGGATCATTCCCAATACTACAGTGGTGTGTTAGTGTGTGTTGTACTGGTATGACTGGATCAGACACAGCAGTGCTGCTGGAGTGCTGCTGAGTGTCACTGCAGAGCTGAAAATATTCCACCAACCATCGTCCTGTAGGCAGCGTCCTATAAAGCACTGATGACGGACTAGAGGATGACTGGAATATTTACATTTAAAATGTACAGCGTTTAGCAAATACCTTTATCCAAAGTGATGAGGGATTCTACAAGGTGGAGTAATATGGTAGATGTGTCTAAGAGTGCACAGTGAATATACGCAGTGTTTAATTACTCCAGTGGCACTTCTGTGTCTGATCCACTCATACCAGCACAAGACACTAAAACACCATCAGTAATCTATGGGTGTTCTGACCAGTAGGGAACAAACAGGGGACAACCAAAATATGCAGACATGGACTACAGTCTGTAATTACAGAACTACAAAGTGCATATACATGGTGAGTGGAAGTGATAAAACGGAGAAAGAGTGTAGAAACATGGAGCTGTACCAAAATAAGTGTTAAGTGAGTGAACAATTGCTTTTAAAGCAAGTAGCAGAGCGACTTACAACTGAGATAAAAAGGCCTTGCTCAAGGATCAAACCATGGCAGCTCTGTTAGGGCTCAAACCTAAACCTTCTTGTCAAAAGTCCAGTACTACATCACTGCCTGAAAATAGTTTTATGTTTACACTAACTCTGGCGGCCCTAGTTCTTTGAACACAATCAGCGACTACTGAAAATGTACTGTAACTAGTGATCACCTGTAGGTCACTACTGTTAACAATGGCAGTGAGCATAGGTTCACTCAGAAGAAGATGCAAAGGCACAGGAGTGGTGCGTGCATGAGACCACAGAAGTACAAATTCATTCAAGAGAGCTCCAACATCAACAGCTGCTCTCTTATTACTCTCAGCTGAGGACTCCAGAGGCAGCTCTCCAGATACTACACAAACACATGAAACATATATTAATAACACTGTCACTTCAGTTACTTGGTATTAAGTATGGAGTGCATGTGTATAATTACCTAGTTTGCAAGCCAACAGGACAGTGCACCGTAGCAACATTGGCTCAGCTACAGAGGATATAAACTACAAACAGGAAGAACAGATTTGATATAATTAAGAACAGAATACTACCCATAAGGTAAATACAGTCACAAGTTGCTTAACGTCCACCATAAAAGAAGATATGTTGTGATTCGGATGTTAGACCACGGAGCACCGCTGCCCCACAGAAAGAAGGTCCCGGGTCCCATCAGTGGGTGGAGCAGCCTGTGTGGAGTCTGCATGTCCTCCCCGTGTCTGTGTTCTCTGGGTACTCCAGTTTCCTCCCACAGTCCAAACACATGTGTGTTCGGTTAATTGGTGTCTCTAAGTGGTCCTTAGTATGTGACTGTGTGTGTGACTGTGTGTGTGTCCTACGATGGAGTTGCCAGGTAGCCACCGACTGGCCCACGACCGGTCTGAAGCGGAATGATAATGGATGGACGGAATTAGAACTCAAGCATTTCTTTCAGAAGACAGCACGAAGTGCCCGAATAGTTGTGAGGAATGAGTGCATTTATGTCTAGTGACCTTTTTTCCCCTTCATTCTCTGAAGTGGCACAGTCCAAAGATGCCACCTCTGACACTGCTTGGTTTTCCCCATCGGTGTCTCAGTTTTCGGTACATGTTTATAAACAGTAACTCATTCTCAAATCTAAACTAATCTGTACCTCTACCATGATACACAATTCATCTGATGATTAATAATTATTACCCTAACGATCACAGTGCTTATAAGGAGTAAGTACCTAATACACTTTTAATACATTTGAGCAGTATGAACGCATGAATGTCATAAAACATCTGTGATTTATATATTGCTCGCAAAAGTGATATATCCCCTAATTTTTGTGAGCAGTGCAACAAACGTGAATGAGGAAAATAAACACAACAGTGGTTATTTGCATTCTGTACCTTTCTGCATCTCAGTGTCTGTTCCACCTTCTGTAGAAGAGAGCCAATCTGCTGAAGCGTAAAACTCTCCTCATCAGACCTCGGTCCTACCGCAATGCTCAGCATCTCCTGAAACAGAGCAAACAAATTTCATTCCTTAACCCAGTGGTTCTCATCCTGTGGTCTTTTGTACCTTTTTGGTTTGTAAGCTAGTTAATTAATTTGCATAAAATGGATTGATTTGTGGTAGAGAGAGGGGGTATACCGATGGTTGGCCTCCCATTTCAGACCAGTCGGAGCATGTCAATCGTTAGATTTTTTTTGATCGGAATCTCGTAGTGTATACTCGTCAGCGATTCAATCTGAGCAGGACCAGTCAACAGCCAATGAAAACTGAGCACGAAACATCCTGTTTACTTTTTGTACTCGAACGTGTTCGTGCATGCAAAAGTCCTCTACAATGGAAAACAAGTTAACCGAGTTGTAGCAGGAGCACGAGTGCCTGTACTGAATCCATGTTCCAAGAACAACCACAACCATATAGATAAAAAGCTTTCTGAAGCTTGGAACCAACCAGGTGCGTCGAAATGCTAGATCGGTGCCTGACTAGTACTAGAACAACATCTACTGCAGGAGAGATTACTGCTAGTATTATAGCTATATGTGCATTGATAGTTATTCATGAATTTATTATTATTGCATTTATTCTTTTTTTCTTATTTTAGTTTTATTTATATTCTAATTATTCATTGACAGTTATTACGATAATTCTGGGCGTGTGTGTAAAAGTAGCTGTCTCTCCATATTGACCCTGGGTCTCCTAGGTAACGTGAATTGCGTGTATTTTCGCACGTTTGGTTCAGTGGCTAGATTAAGTCATGTAGTGCTAATTGCCATTTTTCTCTTGTGTGAGATATCCAGTCTGTTTATTATCAGCTATGACTTTCATAGCAGGCTTTAAGCTTCAAATGCACAAAACCTTTGTTCCCGCTGGAGTAGGGGTGAGCAAAATCCTGCAGTCATCTAATTTGTGTTCAAAAGGGTTTTTAAAAATGGGACACTACATTCATTTGATCACTTAAGAAATCAAATTTGAGGTTGTTCATACCTTAATCTCAATGATGACGTCTGAAGCAAGTGGAGCTTTGTGTGAGCAGTTCGGGGGACATGCCGACCCACTGTCTAGCCCTGCGGAACTCCTTAGTGTCTGCAGTCTCTTGCCTGCTCCTTCTGCATCCACAGAGGCTGTGCTGGTTGTGCATGGTGCATTTTTCATTACCCGATCAAATATGACTTTCCACTCCCTCTTTATCAGTGCTAAAGGGAAGCACACACAAACATTTACTAAACTCCAGTCAATGCTTAAGCCTGGCTGTAGTGAATCTAAACTCTACAGGGTCTCTATAAAGTATGTCCTATATTAATAAATGTATTACTCGTCAACCAATGTACAGGAGGCTGTACAATGAGCCCAGGCTTTATTACCTTACACTAATTCAACGAGAGAGCATTGGATGATGCAACAAACATCAATGAGGTCATTAACAATGTTAAAGTGGGATTTGCTTTGCACACACACAGAGACACACACTCGAAAAGTTCAGATAAGCAGGTCCAACAACTAGGTGCTTGAGTGGCACACTGGTCTAATCTGTAAACCCACCACTGCAGGGAATCGTTTCTGCAACGATTTTGCTTACACCTGCATCCTCTGTACTCTAAGAGTATGTTCCAGAGCTTTTTTAAACCTAATTGGGAAAATTACAGCTTTTCAATTCAGCTACTGGCACGTTTTTGGAAGGTGGGAGGAAGCTGAATGTAGGTATATGCCATTGAACTTTTGCATTACGCTCTGTGAAATAAGGCGTTGACTGATATACAAGTTGGCAATACATAATTAATTTGCACATAGTGTTTCATTTTAGTGTTCTCTTTAGTGTCAACAGGTATCGCTCATGGTAGTTTTCTGTCATTTAGACGTGAAATGACATATAAGACAGATCTTTATTTCCAATTATAATTCTTTAAACCTTTTAACAATGTTAAAAGATGTTCAGTGGTGCATACTTGTACTCACAAAAGGTGTCTACAAATATGTCAGACTGCCATGACCATGGGTCAGGATCGGCCCTAGAGCTGTCAAATGCTAACGTTACGTGCAGTACCACCATTTCACCCAATATGTACATGGTATATGCAAACAGCATTCTTCAGTTCTTATATACTGGGAAACGCTGCAAAGTCAGAAACACGTCAAGTGCTTAGTCGTGAATGCTTCAGTACCTGTGATATTAGAGGACAGCCAGCCGCAGGCTTTCTCCGTTGCCAGGCGTGTAGTGATCCTTTCAGCCATTGTCAAAACCTTTGAACAACATTAGCTCCGTTTTATAAATACGACCAGTTAAACACCGTAAATATGGAGACGGATACTTCATGATGTATCTCACAGCTTGAGATGTCTCCTCAGGCAGAAGGACTCGGACAGCTCTAGGAGCACTCTCACTGCAAAACCTATTACAGTAGACACGGGCGAAATGTAAGAAGATATCCAACATTCCTCCCTCCCCCAACTAAATGAGGTCTATTGATATTAGTGAGACAGTGACCTGGTGGCTCTCTCTAGGGCCTGCATGCCTGCATCACAGAGTTGAGCACAGATTGAGTCATTCAGCTTGGCTGCATTAACACCTTCTGGTACTAAACAGTCCCTGAGACTATTCTCTCCACCTCGGACCAGTTCTGACACCAGCGTGGCCCTGATTTAAACACACAAACGTAAGCTCTAACATGCATCAAAACACACATTAAGCACTGAACATGGAGAAACAAAACTGACTTGATGTGTTTGACACAGTTGGATCCAACTCGTTCTGCCACAAATTCCACAGTACGTTTAAGTGAGGGAGGCTGATTATGAAAGAAGGCCTGCTCCAGGTCCAGCTACAACAAATGACAAAGGCTTCATTT
>JAUZST010044798.1:0-25975 GCA_034779995.1 Parotocinclus haroldoi
ACATGTTCTATTCATAATTGCAAAACTACCTCATTTGCACACAATAAGGCACAAATGGCATTATTGCACTGCTAATTTTACTCATGCTTGCACTCCTTCCTTTTCAATGCACATCATCAGTATTTGAACATTTATATTTGCACATTCATTATTTGCACTCTATTTCTTTTATTTGCACAATGCTACTATTTGCATTTCTGGTAGATGCTAACATTTCGTTGCCTTGTACATATACTAAGAAATGACAATAAAGTTAAATCTATCTATCTACTTTCCGTACCCACTTTACATAATGCATCCCAACATTGTTGGATATTGGGTGAGGTCAGTACATCCCAGACAGGACGGTAGTGTTATTTGGACCACAGAAGTGTGTGCTTGCTACATATTTGGAAACCACTTTGTGTCCTACCATTAATATTTTCTTATACACACAAAATAGCCAATGGTTTGTAAACAACCAAAAACTATAGAACTATACAGTTTTTTACCCCACTAACTCTAAGTAACTCTAAGTCCTAAGTGGTAAGGTGGCTGCTAGAATCAGCAGTTCCTCTAAGCAAGCCTTAGGACTTGCAACATAAAGGTCAGTGGTGCATTTACACTTGTTCAGTCTGTACCTAGTCTCCAGACTATCTCCCACAAATCTGCCAAATATACGCTGGGGTAAAATAGGATGCTATGCTACTTTGTCCAACTTTACTGCTACAATGACTTTCACTTGTCAGAGAACGTTTTTCATTGGACTTTGGAACTATGAGATCAGGCACTGAAAATAAGCCTTGACTCGTCCAGCAATTCTCAGTAAACCATTTCTTATGGTCTATAGAATGTGATGCATTCTAAGTAAGTTTATAAAGCTAATAAGTACATGGTTCTACTTTACAATAGTATTTATAGTTAACCAGGTCAGCTTTATCAGGTCAGAAATGTGATGCTGTCATGGTTGAGAGTTGGCAGTCACTGATCTCTTTAGTTAATCTGTTCAACTGCCAGTGCTTTTTAAAATAATTTCCATTGTTATTTGATGGATTCCATCCACCTGTTAGCAATGTGTGGTAGAAATAGCCAAGGCAGATAAATAGAAGGAATGTTATGTGTTCCTTTATGTACAGTTTATTAAATGAATGAAACTCACATGGTCAATGAGTTCTCGAACCAGGCCATTCCACTGGCCTGTACTCTCTTCTTGAGCTCCATACTTGCCATCCTCAACTAGCCGCACTTCATACACAAAGCCTAGGATGTTGGCCAGCTCCCGCAGCAGATCGATGCAGTAGCCCTCAAAGCGATCGTTACCATGCAGAGGTTTGTCAGACTTCTTAAACATCACATAAGGCTCCTCCTGCAGAGAGAGAAAGAGAAAGAGAGAGAGAGACTGTACTTACTATCTAAGAGAATTGGTTGATTTGTGTCTGACAGGGCTTTGGGGTTTGGTTGCATGGAATTACACAGAGGGGATAGAAACTCCACTGCTACTAAGGAGATCAACACATCCATGCACACACTTTTAGTATCAGAAAAAGTGATACTGTGGCCATAATAAGAGATAATCCACCAAATCTGCTGCTCTGCGCACTTCACAGAAAGGGCCAGTGGTGCAGATTCGAGCTGCTCTGTCCACTCAACAGATATGCTTTCAAGCTGAGATAAGATGAGCTGATAGTGCAGTAAATACCAAAGGGAATAGCTCATGAGTTTAAAGCTAACTTGTACAGACACAGTACACCTGTTTCTCTGCCTGCATTGCATATTAAGACTAGTAATGAACAAGCAAGTATGCACAAAAATATATTTTTAATATCTGATGACATGCAGATAATGATTAAAGAACTTTACACAACAGTGTCTGACTGCTATTTAGAGAATAATTGATTTTCATAAATATTATGACATCACTAATTATACTTCTACTACTTTTACTACGTCACTGTTGTTTAGACACATACTTAAATGACTAGAAGTAAATGAACGATAGCAAAATAAAAACTTAATGTATTTATTTATTTTATAGCATTTAAAACATCCTAAAATAAGACAGAAAAGGTATACATAACAAAATGAAAAAATAAAATAAAAACAGTGTACATGCTGTACACACTGTAATATGTCTGCATATTCATTCATTCTCTATAAAATTAACAGCTTTGGGATGCCAGGAATCATGTTTTCTCTTTCATATTACGTGTATCTCAAATCAGACTGTGCTTCTCTTTATCAATATGTGTAGCCTGCAGTGAATTACACTATTTGGGGTTGTATTAGACATTTCCCAGTGAGACTGTTTAGGTTGCTCTATCAGATGCCTCTGTGAGAAACCGTTTTCCAGCATTGAGATGCTCCAGGGATGTGTTCTGTGCCAGTGGAACGTGTCAAAAGAAAGATAAGCATGCATCTGCCCTCACCTCTCCCTGCTGACAGATATACACACTAGTAAAATGAACCAGTGATGAGCTGCTATCTGCCGGTCTTACTTATTTACACAAACGAAAACAGAAATGTTATCTTTATGCAGAATAGACAATAATTTGCCTTATCTTTTGTACCTGGTCCTCGGGTTTTTAGAGCAGAATCAGAATAATTTATTCTCCATATACATGATGTGTCTTTGAATTTTTTGCTGTTTGGTCACAGCACAATACATTGTACACACATAACAGAAAACACAGCATATTTGCCTTGCTAAGATTCACGATCACACCTAATATGCAGATATATGAATATTGCACTCAATGTACAATAATGCACTTAATATACACTATAATACAAAAAAAATACAAAAAGTCCACAAATTTATGAACAACTGTGTGAGCAAATAGTTCAACTGTTTAAGAACAACAATTATCATCATGCAATTGCAAGGATTTAAGGATTGCATGATCTACAGTTCATAATATAATCAAAATATTCTATAAATCTGCATAAATCTCTGCAAGTATGCAGTAAGGCCAAAAACCAACATTGGATTCCCATAACCTTCGATCACTTAAACAGCACTGCATTGAAAACAAACATCCTTCTGTAATGAATATTACCACACGGGCTCAGGAACACTTCAGAAAACAATTGCCAGTGATCACATATCGTCACTCCATCCTCAAGTGCAAGTTAAAACTCTACCATGCAAAGCGAAAGCTATATATCAACAACACCTATACATGCTGCTGGCTTCTCTGGGCCGAGCTCATCAGAGATGGACTGACACAAAGTTAAAAAGGGTCTTGTGGTCTGACAAGTCCACATTTCAAGTTGTTTTCGGAAATCATGTACGTCGTGTCTTTTGGGCCAAAAGAGGCAAAGGACTGTCCAAATTGTTGCCAGCACACAGTTAAAAGCCAGTACCTATGATGGTATGTGAGAGTGTTAGTGCCCATGCCATGGGTAACTTGCACATCTGTAAAGGCACCATTAATGCTGAAAGTTACATATAAGTTTTGGAGCAACATATCCTGCCATCCAAGCTTATTTCAGCAAGACAATGCCATGCCACATTCTGCACATCTTACAACATGACTTCATAGTAGAAGAGTGCAGGTACTAGACTCCCTGACTGCAGTCCAGACCTGTCTCTCTTTCAAAATATATGGAACATTATGAAGCACAAAATACGAACAACGACTGTTGAAGTTCTACATCAAGCAAGAATGGTAAGCAAGAAAGCAAGAAAGAACTTCACCTACAAAGCTTCAACAATTAATATCCTCAGTTCTCAAGCACTTATTTAAGCCAAAAACTCAGCTGTAGTATACAATAGAGTGATGACTGCAGTTCACACTGGAGACCTTAACAAGGTATTATAAGCTGTCATTGCAACTGAGTGACACTGAGTGCTGGTCTGTTACTATTGGCATCACATGCAGAGGTACCCAGAAACACCGGC
The DNA here is from genome assembly GCA_034779995.1 of Parotocinclus haroldoi. NCBI lineage: Eukaryota > Metazoa > Chordata > Actinopteri > Siluriformes > Loricariidae > Parotocinclus > Parotocinclus haroldoi. Next base: position 3,881 of record JAUZST010044798.1, read on the forward strand.
CTACAAACTTTTACAAGTGAATTATAGGAATTATCAGAGAAGTTCAATAGAATCTTCAGTTTAGCTTTAAAATATCCTGATTTTGGATGCTTAGAACCAAGTTCAGATTTGGATGTTTTGAGCTATGAAACAAATTTGCATCATCAATCTTCTAACTTTTAGGAGGAGCCCAAGAAAGTATGATGCAAAAGTCAATCAATGGTTTAATTTATGTAAAAATGACCTAATCATCAACATTATTTGTTCAAAAACAGAAAGCATGTTTGAATACATATTTAACAGTAAATTACGCTTAACATTTAAGGCAAGTGATCTGAGTGGTTAATAAGCTTTTGTTTTTAAATGGAAGACAAAGAAAACATGAAGCTTTACTGTTGCTTGAGATAAAAAAAATCCACAAGTGTTTCTGTCAATCTTAAGAAGATAACTCAATGCTTTGGGTTTGACAGGATGTGTAGCTGTCAAAAAGCCGTTGCTGCAAAAATGAAAATAGACAAAAAATACACTAGAATGCCAACAATGGACATTTAGTATGTGGAGTGAAGTATTATGGACTGATGTCTAAATTTAAAAACTTTATTTATAATAAAAGGCAATATGGATTTTTATTTATAATTTCAATTGTTTTTAGATTAAGATTCACTATTGACTATAATCTCTGTGAGCTAATCTAATAAAGCCAAAATCTGACTCAAGCACGGCACACATGAACACAAATCATGACCTAGGAGGGAACACATTGTCAGTTGCCTACGTAAAAAAAAAAAAAAAAAACGAATTATATGTGCAGCACAAAATGATGAAAAAGGGGTGGGCAATTATGCTTGGGCGCAATTCAAGGCAACCTTGCTCAGTGGGAGTACGCCCTAACACATCTACTGCTGCAGATGAACATTTTGGACTTATCTGTGTGCCCAATGATATCATTAGATCAATATATCTGTTTTCAGTATCAGGATTTCTCTAGATACACCTAAACCATATAAGAATGCATTGTGTAAAATCAATTCATTTGTTAAAATGGAATACTTCAGACCATTTCAGCAGGAGGTGTGAGACACATTGTAGTCACATATTAAACAAGTAAAGATGCACTGATCTTTAAAAACTATTACTTTGCGACATAGCAAACAGGATCCATAATGGATGGCCAAACAATTGTGCCCAAAACTATAATATTTAAAATTAGCAATTGTAAACAGTTGTATACTTGATAACATGAATTGCCTAAGGTAGCTTTTGCAAATGAAAGCTATAATAACCACAGGAAGTGCATGGTGCAGTGCTATGGACTTATTTACATATTATTAAATACAGAAACTGAATTTTAATCTGACTGACTAGAGCCACATTTGTCTATTACATATAAATTCATGTAATTAAAATCTTATCAGGATACAATCCAAATACAAGATACATGAAAGGACTAAATGTAAATAGGAGCCATCCAACAAAGTTAGTTTGCTTATTTAGCGCTTCTCCATGCTGTTTGTCGATATGTATCGTACCTGTGACCCATATATAAACCTAGTGGTGGTGAAAGCATTTGCTTCTTATATGGAAGCCTTTTGCTGAATGCACAGTTCACCTGGGTGCCATTAAGGTGCAGTTGGAATGGCCTTTTGTTTATAAATGGTACCTTCCTGTTCCCCAAGGCATATTGTCTCTAATACAGCAGCAGATATCATTTTCCACATCCTATGGCATCATCAAATGTCCCCACTGTGCTCAGTATGTCATCAAGCTCTGTTTGCATGTGTGTATTGCCATGGTAACACAGCTGCAGTTGAGTGAGAAATGCAGCAGCAATAACTCGCCATGGTCGAAGGTTTTTAAACACACACATCATATTGTGTACTCATCTCCAGGGCTGAATAGTGGGCTCACCCTTAGCTGAGCTCCATTTTGTGTGAATGCTAGAGATATAAAAAGGGAACCAGAGGAGAGTCTTCTATTCATGATTTGAATTGCACAGCTTGAAAAGAGTCAGATTGAGAAGACCTACCTGTCAGTGCAACAGAAAGAGCAGTGTGGGAAAACATTCTCATTCGTAGCATTTGCCGTTAAAACATGGAAGACACTTCAACACATAGTAAAAGAATGGACTGAAAACATGACTACAGCCTGTAAAGCCTGTTGATCGCCTCCTGAATAACTCTCTCTAACTGTTCAGAGAGGTTTTCATATATATAAAATGCAGTCAGAAAGTCTTCAGGCCATTTCACTTTTTCACATTTTTTATGTTAGGGCCTTGCACTAAAATACATAAATAAAGAAAAATTTACAGCCCCCCATCAACCTGCACTGAACACCACATAATGAGAAAGTGAAAATAGATTTATATACATATTTTTTGCTAATTTATGACTAACCTATCTAAATAAGATCTCACAGCTACAAAATCTTTATCAGAGCAAAAACCAAGCTTGAAGAAAGAAAGAACTGCTTGTACCACTCAGAGACAGGACTGCATGGATGTACAGATGAATGCTTATGTTTGGGCATACCTTCTTGGACTACAGATGTGGATGGTTTTATCAGGAGTCAAAATAAATAAGCTTCTTTGCCACTATGGATAGTGTTAAATTTATTGTTTGCTTTTATAATTTGAACTTGAAAGTTCACGTTAGCCCATTGATCATCCCTTGCATGCCTGTCTAGCAATAACCATCTATCTCTTATATAGAATGAACTACCATTGAGCAATGTGTCACTGACTTAGGGTAGGTGTTTAAAATAAATTCACTTGAGGGGCTTTAATAAGCAAAGTATAGCACTTAAGAAACTAAACATAGCTTAGCTTCATATGTATTGATGCCTAAATGCAAGCCACTGCTTCTGTTCATTTTTTGTAAAAATATTATTGAAAAATTAAATGAATCAATGGGCAATTAAGATCTGCTTAGGATCACTGTTGGAGGCAAGTGAAGCATTTTCACCCCTCCTCCCACTCATTTTCTAAAGAGACGGGCAAAAAAACTTATCCAAAAGATTAAGGGAGCAGATGCAGCATAACTAAAAAATATAGCTGTTTTATAACTGTTTTGCAATGAGCAATGAGAGACTTAATTACCTTGTTGCATACTAGTCAAGAGCTATGTTTCTTGTCATCTGACTGACATAAGGCTTGTTTCTTTGCACAGGCAATGCATAATATATACACTAAATTAATGTTAACCAGTTTAATTGCCTTTTAGGCAATTTGCCCAAATGAACAACATTCATGGCATTATAGTCAGATTTGGCTAGCCATAGAAAATGAATGCAACTAAAAGGACTGGGAAATGTGTCGCTTAAAGGTGGAATACAATGGTTGGTGATACCAAACGTTTTAAGAATGTATTTAAGAGAAGAAAAATGTGTACTGTAGTCTACTGTAGTCATTATTGTTCTCATTTCAGAGACAGTTGTAGGCGATATGCTTGTCTGTACTGTTTGTCTGTACATGCCTTCTTGATCATGATGGTTCCTGAAGAGCTGAGAGCAAATCCCCAGCTTGTTTGCAGTTTGCTTACAGTCCATTATAAACACTTTCCACAGAAGAAATGCTCAATGGGAGCTCCAGCAAACCTAAACACATTAAAGTTTAATGAAAAGACTCACTTTCATCACTTAGCTCCCTCCTGTTACCCCTCTCTCCCATCCCTTCTCCCTCTTTACTCTTTTGCTCATTTGTGACATCTTTGAACCTCGGGCGCATGTCGAAAATGGCAAGAATTTGTACTGTTTAATTCCTTCTGATTTGCTGCATTATGTGTAGAGTGTAAATTGGAAGTCAAATATTGGATTTTATTTCATTTAGCTGTTTCTTGTGTCTTCTACACTTTACAAAGTTGTACATTTAGAGACTATATAGGAAAGGGCAGAAATTGTATATGTATAAAAACACTGCAAAAATCTAGCACAGTGCAAAATTCATCTGAATAAACAATTACATAATTACAAAAGATTGTAGAGTCAAATTCTAAAATGTTAATTTTACCTCAAACTAACCCTGAAGCTGGAACCCTCCAGCTGGCATTTAATTTTTTTGTTTTTACCACATATCCCTTTCACCATGGGTCCATCAATCAACATAATAACCACCACTGTTATTACTCTACAAAGAAACAGCTCTTGCTAAAACATTGACAGTGCTTCAAAGAGTCTGAAGAGCCAGGAACAAGGCTTGCACTAAAATACTGCAAGTGATGTAAGAGTGCACAAAAAAGAATAATACGAAATAATGCTTCCTTCAGTGAAGATCTTTGACTATGAACATATACATGTGTACATTTAAATGTTTACAAATATTCTGTGGAGAAGGCAGAACAACCGAGTCTATATGTTTATCACTTCGGTATAAATCTCTTCTTCTTTTTTTCCTATTCTTTCCTTTTCATTTTTTTAAACTTCCTTTTTATTATCTCCCTTCTTTCTTGGTTTTCTGTTGTTCTTTTATATGCATTACTTTTAAATTATTATTTCTATTTTTCATGTAATCTTTTTCCTTACCTTTCATTATTCCAATAATTGCCTTCGTTATTCTCTTTTTCTTCCATTCCTTATATATTATTATTTGTAATTATATGGTGTGTTTATACTTTATAAAATTTTTTTTCCAGATTGCATTCTTTCTTCATGATTATGCTAATTATTTTTATCATTTACCTCTTGCTTTGCTTCTCCTTTCTCTGTACTGCCTCTTTATCTTTTGCATATTCAGTTGTTATTAGTTGTCACTGTTCAGAACTTAAAATTTGTATAAAATTTATGTATACAGTGTATGTAAGACACATTGTCCCACTTTTTCCAATCTTGTAGGTCATGTCATGGAGTTACTAGCACGCCATAAAACCTTAGTATTGAAATTAGTGATGTATAAAATCTGATCTCTCTTTAAAAATCTATCATGGCATGGACAATGGAGATTTTCTTATGTCAAAACTTGACATACTTTGCCACTAATATATTTAATGTTTTTCTCGATAAATTAATGACAACATATAAGTTTTTTTCTCCTTTGTTTTACCCAGTTTTTTTCAGATACTTTTAGGACTGGTGTGATGAAAATTTTCAGATTTTAGTTTAAAGGGTCCACAAAGTTTATGCTATACATATCACATTGTAAGCTGCCATACAACTTTTTATCTACTCTTCTGTTCTTATACTGAATGCTGATTATTGAGGTACTTTGTAAAAACTCCTACGCAGAAAGAACATATTGTCTACACACTTAAATCCCACTACACACAATTAATAGTTTTTGTATAACTCAACCTTCAGATGAAATAGATCTCAGCAGAAACCTTGATACGGACAGAACCGGGATAGACCCTAGCAGTGCCCTTGACAGACCAACCCCTAGAAAGCCAATGGGCAGTGCTTGTATGGCAATTATGGTACAGGACTTCGAAAATGAGAGTTCAAGTTTTAGAGCTTCAAGCTTCCACTGTTAGGTCCTTAAACAAGGCCTATACCTTCAGGAGCTTGCGTTTTTAGTTGCAGGTCACTCTGTATGAGGGCATCTGCTAAATATTAAAAGGTGTCTCACCAGATGTGGCATATGAACCAGGGTGGCTCAAGTGCTGTACCACTGAACCACACAAATTCATATTTTACCTCTGGATAGCCACATGGCCATCATCTGTTTTCCCCCAAACTTGTTTATGGCTTCAACATGACAAATAGTTTGTTTTGGGAATCTGAGTTGAGTTGGTGAAATTGTGCTATATTTTTTCTTCCTAGTTTCAAAACTGTACTGTGAAGATATTTTGCACTTTTTTTTGCATTTTGCAAAAGTATATTTACCAGTATTGTAGAAACGTAGAGGGTCCTGTTGGTGAGGGAATCTGTGACATTCGCCATCTTCCCCTTCTGATTTTCAGTCATGTTCAAGCCGCTTACAGGATCCCAAGTGCCAATCTGTATAAGTCATGTCAAACAATATGTCTATTACTTACAGCCAGAATGTATGCAATATTATGATAATATGAAAAGTAATATTTCTGAAGGTTGCCAATTACCCAATATACAACATACAGCATATAGGTTTTCAGTTTCTGAATTGGAAACATACATGTAAAGGACAACTGGGGCAATACAAGAAAATGTGTGTTATTTAAACAAGAAAATGAATTGTTCAGAAAACCAAAACAACAAAGACAAATACAAACGGTATAATCTTTAACACTAAGTAAAAAAAAAATTACAGGATTTACTGCAAAAATACATAATTGCATAATTACATTACATTACAATGATGGCGCATGTCACTAGTATTATTTAAATATTTTGGAAGTGCAAGCCCGGAATATGACAACAGATTCTGAATATTAACAAAAAATTTGCTATTTCAAGCTCTTTGAGAACTTCAAAAATAACTGACATCTTTAAATTTTGCTTTATTTGCATCCTAGAACCCCACAACATCCCTGTTACTGCAGTTATGTTTGCCTTTTTAGGTATTACAGAATTAACAAATTAATTCATGGGCGGCACACTAAATAGTGCAGTTACCTCACAACTATGGATACATGTGATTTGAATAATGCCTTGCAAGCTGTACTACACATTAGAGCTCCCTGCTCTCTGAAATGGATTGTGTATGATAATTAATGAATGACGAATGGATATTAATGAATTATTTTTTCAAGAATAAGTCTAAAGCAAAATACATTTCAGCTGCCACTTTAATAAATGAACTCTGCTAGTACTAGGTTGGATCTCTTTTTGCCTTCAGAACAGCCTTATTTCTTTGTGGCATCGATTCAACATAGTGTGGGAAACGTTTCTCTAAAATGTTGGTCCATATTGACATGATAACATCGCACTGCTCCTGTAAATTTGTCAACTGCACATCCATGAGACTTTTCTCTCATTACACCACATTTCAACGGTGCTTTATTGAATTGAAATCGGTGACTCTGGAAGTCATTTCAGTTCACATTTAAGAAACCAGTTTGAGATGATTGGAGCTTTGTGACACTGTGTTTCAAAAATGTCATATTTTCGCAATACATTTCAGTGTGTTTAAAAAAGAGTAAGCAGAACATTACAAAAGATATTGAGATCACATTATATTTTGTAAAAATAAAAAATTGATGATTTAAAATGAATCAGTGTTTTAATAATGGTAATAATAAGAGGTTACTATATTACAGTAATAATTAAATGCTTTACAGTTACATTTTTCAGCCGAGGGTGGAGCGGCCTGGGTCCTTTCTGTGTGGAGTCTTCATGTCCTCCCCTTTTCTATGTGGGTTTACTCCGGGAACTCCGGTTTCCTCCCACAGTCCAAAGACATGTGTTAGGTTAATTGATTACTCTAAAGTTGACCTTGACTTGTGTGTGTGTGTGTGTGTGTGTGTGTGTGTGTGTGTGTGTGTGTGTTACTAGCCTTGAGATGAACTTGTGTATGAATATAACCTTGTATGTGTCAAACACACACAGACACATACCTAGAATTGCAAACAACTACAGTTCCACTTACATTAGATGATGTGCCTTTTATTACAATGGTCAAGTCATAGAAACTGAGAGCTGATGTGATACTAAGCAAAGAAAGGCAGAAATAGAGAGACACTTAGGCGAGAAAATGTGTGCCATTCTCTCTTAAGCCTGGCACAATTAATCCTGATGATGCACTTAAGGCTTGTGGGCTCCACAGAGGGGCCGCACTCTCTCAGCAATTCAAAAACAAAGTGCTTCAGATGTCTCCAGAAAATGTCTAAGCTGTAGTTTGTAATTGCAAATCAACTATTTAATTCAGCTTTCATGACACTAGAGAGGCTCTGAAGATTTTTTTTATTAATAGAGTAAATTATTCATGGAGGTTCCAACACATGCACTGGCTAAGAGGGGAATGTGTGTGCAGACCCGTTTCTGAGAACGTTTGTCATTTCAAAGCTTGCTCATCTACCCTTGAATATACAGGGTGAGTCAAAAGCCACAGGACACCCTTTTGTTTTAGAAATGGATGAGGCTTTCTTTTAGGCTATGTCCGGAACATGGCAGTTATCTTGAAAGCTGCAATGGATTAAGGGCAAGTTTTTTCCAATGGAAAGGTGATCGTGTGGTTTTTTTCAGTCTTTGTGCACACCTTTTGTCCAGGACGCAGCAGGTGGCGTGTCCTGTGACTTTTGACTTTTGACAATTGATTTCACTAGCAATTCTTGCTATATTTAGCAACAATAGAACACCAGTACATTTGATTTTTTTAAATAGAAAGATGTTAACACAAGATAGTGCTGGACTTGTGTTACTGAACCTATTTCAACTTTGTAGTCCAATCAGTTACTAATGCACATTGCTTTGGTAAACTGTATTGCATATTAAACTGTTTTACATATCTGCTTAGTATACTGATGTGACTGTAGAATTACAGAATGACTACTCTCACTCTTCTGACCACTTTGGTCAGCCTGCACCATGGCAGTGTAAAAATCATTGAAAAGTCTAATAGTTTACCTTCTCTAGTCCTTCCTCCTTCAGGCTGATCACATCCAGGTCGAAATCCGTCCGTAAGCCATTGGTTTTGTTGAAATTTATTCGTCCAGTCAAGCCATCCCAGTGGGCCTGGGAGTTTTAGAGAAATATTATTATGACCAAGCAGAACCAGAAGAAGAATCCATAGCTCTTCTGCAGTGAGTGACAGTGATATTCATTATTCATTGGAACATATAGCTCCTCTTCAAGCGGACCACAAAAAAAAACAAAAAAAAACAGAAAACCAACACAGATGAACAGATCAAGCACAATAGCTCCCACACATACACAATCTAAAGGCACACGTTTTGGTGTATTTATGGCAGGCCCTCTGGGTTTTGCCTTACTTCTGAAGTAAAATAACAGATCTAAAACCAAAATCAATGTGTTCAAAACGTGTTCCTGTGGGAGTTTCCTGTGTGCAATTATTTATTGCTCTGAGTTCTTTGCTCCGCTTGACATACTGATAAACATAATTTCATATTATGATGCTGAATTTGTTTTTTTTTTCTTTACATTCATTTTAATACCCATAAAATCCAATTTAGGATCACAGGCAGGTGGTGCCTAACTGGCAGCACAGGTCGCAGGGCAAATTTTGTGCCTGTTCTTCCAAGTGCGCACACAAACACACACGCATGCAGTCATTCACTTAGCCTGGGGCACTATAGAGAAACAAAGTTGCCTAAAAAAAATCTGTGGAGTGTTTCAAGAACCTGAAACCCTTGCAGATATATCAAGCATATGAAAACTGCACACAGGCAGAGCTGTAAAACAGAAATCTCTGTAATCTTTGGCAGTGCTAACCACTGCACCACAGTGCTTCCTGTTGTACTGCTTATTTTTAATGGAATCTAAAGAATAGTGCTGTGAAACAATTAAACGTTTAATTCCATCAGTTATACACTTTTGTCATGTACATAGTTTAACTTCTAGCTTATATTTGACATAAAATGATTTTGACACTACTATTTTTTAACACCAATACTAGTAAATAATATAATCTTCAACATGAAGTATTTATTACATTAGGAACTGTATGTGAACGTTAACTCAATACTAAACAAAATCTGATGTAGCACAGCAAGGAGAGCAAAGCTGTAAAGGCAGTGTCCAAATTCGATTGCTACTCTCAACATGCATTTTCCCTATTGGCTAATAGTGCTGTATGTCCTGCAGAATGTAAGGAATAATATACTGTCCGCAAAAATTAGGAGATATTCCCTATATCTCCAATTTTTGTGAGCAGAGTAGTTAGCATTTTAAAGTTTGAAATTCAAGGCCTTTAAGCAAGTTGATGACACAGATTTGTAAACTTTTCGATTGTTATAAACGTATATTCCTGTATAGATTGACATCAGATGTCAGATTACATCAAACCCTTAAAAAGCACTTAACTAAACAAATGCCAAAATATTTTACTTGGTATTTATTAAGAAAACCTATACAACATATTGTGGCTAATTGAAAACTGTATTTTCAGTATCTGGTATGACTCCTTTGTGCAGTAATAAATAAGCATAATTGTTCATCAGTCCTGTTTATCCGCCTGGAGGTTTTTAGCCCATCCCTCTATGCATTTATATTGGACTAAGGCCATTTAAAAGTATTAACTTGATTTTTCTTTAACCATTCTTTGGTGGAGCAGAGTGGAGAGTTTATATTCATGGGAAGCTGTCCTGAAGATTTTTTTTTATTCTACTGGAATAATTTAGAATACATTGTTCCATCAATGATGGCACGCTGTTTTAGTTCAGATGCAGCAAAACAAGCCCACAACACGCTACTACCACCACCATGTTTCACAGATGGTGTACGAATGGATGGATTAATCGTACAGTCGCAACTGACTTCTCGGTCACTTGATGGATCATTGACCGCCACACATTTTTGCCTTTCATCGATGTGATGAGGGGGGCCTTTTAGGGCCTCTTTTAGGCTATGTCCAGAACATGGCAGAGTGACACCTGCATTGTTGGATCTGTGTAATTCTAGCTCATATTAAGTTAAATTGAAATAATAAGCCAGTATCTGATGAGTCCAAGGATGTCTGTCTATATTGCAGACAAAAATGTAGTTTCTTGAGGCTTAGACACTTTTTCCCAGCTTACCTTTCACAGCTATGCTTAAAGCTCAGGCATAAAAGGAGTAAAAAGAGGCCAGAACGGAAAAGAGGACCTTAGAGAAGGCTAGGTTAGTGTCGAGTAGAGAGATTTAAGCTGATCTGTTCTGCGGCAGCTCATTGTGCTTTAATGTGTCGAAATCCAGTGCAGCAATGAACAGCAGTCTCAACTCAGGGCCGCTTGTGATGTAATGTGGAGAATACAGCCCAGGGTCTTAGTCAGTCTAAATATAGCCAGCTGAATCCTGCAATTGACAGTGCAAAATGACAGCGAGGCACGAGATTAAATATCCTGCTTTTACTAAGTTACTAAGGAGGAAAAAATTTATGGACAATTAAGCTTTTTTTAGTGGGATGGCTACTTTATAGAGCAGTAGCTCTGATCTCAGCATTAAATCAACAAACAAGAAAGTCTACCTAATTCCTTATTTCTGGAACATATGGTTTCTTACCTCTTTGATTAGGGTCATGAAGCGGTTGCCAAAGCGCCAGGGTTTGTGCCGGTTACACTGAAGTGAGCTGACTGTGATTTGAGGAGACTGTTGTACAGCTACAGCCACCACATGCACAGCATCGTACATCAGAGCCGCATCCGTCTGAAGTCATAAACACACAAACGTGACCAGATCAATCTCAAGAATGCTGACAGCTGATCATGTTTGAATTAGTTCAATTCATCTAAGTTCAGCCCTGCTCTGGTTTTCTTTCTGTCAGTGCTGATATTAAGTGAAAACATTTAGAAGTAACATATCAGTGTCAGGTTTGTGTCCACTCAGTCCATTCACTGTAATTTACTTCAGATAGTTTTGTCATAATATTTATAACATATTTATATTATGATTAAAAGAAATTACTTATTTCAGAAGCATAAACAAAACAAAAAGATAATGTATTTAAAAAAAAGCTACATTTAAAAATTGCCATCATCAGAGGTTTAAAAGTGCAAACAGATTTAGAACTGTAGGCAGTGAGATGATATGAGGATGTGTTTTGATGTGATATATTAACTATACAAACTACAATACTGCACAGATTGCATCTTTTGTGATATGTGCAAATTGTGCAAAAAAAATTAAACAACAACAACAAAAAACACCTGATGTGTGCTGACATATAACGTGCTGGTGCAGGTTTTTTTGGTTTTCAAACAATGTAAATGCATTATAATTTGAAACCTGAAACCCAGTTTAATACATTAACAGCATTAGCAGTATACTGCATCCTTACACACCAACAATGAAGAAGTTAAAGACACAAGCTCACAGAAAACTGCTGAAGCTTGTATCATTTAAATAAAATGCCTACATAATTATTCCCTTCTACCAAGTTCCAAACTGCATTTGCACTAAAGCTAAGCAGCCCACCCAAAGTCATATGGTTCTATGAATTCGGATAGAAAAGCATTGGCAAAGATCTGCAGTTATAAGTTGCTGCCTAATAATGTGCCAAAATTTAAGTCTGTAATCAAATTATTGCTGTAATTGTAAGTAAATAAAAAGCAATTGACCTACACTTGGTTGGCTTCAGTACAGCTGTAATAGTTGAATGGAAGCGATTCCCTGCACTCCTACTATAAAACTAGCAGAAATCTTCCCCACAAAATCCCACAAAGTGCCTACATACTTTTGCTCACATAATATAAATAACTCGTACTTTCCTGCCTGGCCTGCAAAAGCTGTCATTAGAACTAAACTGTCACTTCTTTTTAACTTGTGTTAACTGAGACAGAACAAACAAGCCCAACTGTCAGTGGCTCCAAGCGAAACACTGGTATTATCAGATGTGAAATAGGTGCATGTAAAGTGTCTGACAGTTGCCTGTACACTTCTAATATCATAAACTACGCATTCTACAGACCAAAAATTGAAAAATCTAATTAGTGTTTGTCTCAGATGATTGGAAAGCAATCACCGCAGCTCTCAACATTTGTTGGTATGGAAATCATGCCTAAAGGCGTGTCAAAAATCACTATCCTGTTGAATAAATCATGGCCAAACTTGTCATTTCGTTTCTGATTGTCTGCCCGCAAGCATTAGGTCTAAAGACAGCTCTGTTGCAATAATATGGGAGGATCACTTTGGGGATGTTTGTGTGTGTTTTCAGCTGATATCAATCAAAGACAAATCAACTTGGTTGAAGAATACAGATATTTGCGCTGAAGAGTCATCATTCTTTTCTGGCAGGCCATTATTAGAGAGAACTGCTTTCCCCTACAAATGACGTCTCTCAGCATGGTCAAAGTCAAAGTCTTTACAAAGAATAAGTTGGCTTCCAACAAATCCAATACAACAGTACAGCAACATTTGGCATGCTTCAATGATCATTGTAAACTGCTAACTGAAGAGACACATTTTTTCAATAAAATTATCACCAAGTTTATATTTTATGACAAGAAAAGATGTACTAAAGCACTAAAGCATTCACCCTGATGCAGAAAAAACTGGTGTATTAATTGCAAAGCTGGTGCTAAATGTCTAAATGCGCTTTAACAACACAAATTGTTTGTCTCTCATCTATATGAAGGAACACCATACAAAGATATTTGATATGAATATTAGATGTTAAAAAGTGTCTGTTTACATATTATAATTGACTTACTAAAGAAAAAAATGCATTTAATAATAACAAACAACCAAATAAATATTAATCCTAATATGCAAATGTGCATCCTAAAATCAGGGGAAAATCAAAGGCAGTATGCATTGGTTGCCAAGTCCTTATTTTTTCATGTATGAAGGTGGGATCATTATTCTTAGAACCCAAAAGTTTGAGACAGCCAGAGTATATGTCAGTCATGGTGGACATCCTTATAGAGAGCAAAGACTTTAATAAGTATATTAGTTTTTTTGTCTTTCTAAACTACTACGTCTAATTGCTTCTACCATTGCTAATGTTGTGGTTGCTCTTTTTGTTACTTTTGTTTTGTGCAAGAATTCTAGTAATTATGCAAGGGTTGTGTTTACTCTAAAATGAGGTTTTACTTCTTAACTGGATAATTACAGTGAACAGTGTATTGCTAGCACCTGTAAATGCCTCATTAGTGGCAAGTCAGGAATTTACTGACAGGCCCTTCTGGGGTTTGGGCTAAATACAGTGGGGTATTTGATACACCTAGAAAGAATGGAGAGATCTGCAATTTTTATCGTAGGTACACTTTCACAGACAAAATCTTTAAAAATCTACAATATCACATTGTATAATTTTGAAATATTTAATTTGCCTTTTACAGCATTAAATAAGTATTTGATCACCTAAAACCAAGAAAGAATTCTGGCTCTCACAGGCCAAGTGGGAGAAGTGGAAGAAACACAAGGTGGAGAATGGATGGGGTCATGTATCATGAGATTTTGACCAACAACCTCCTTCCCTCAGTAATAGCCATGTCTTCCAGCATGACAATGACCCAAAACACTAAGAAGTGGCTCCATAAGAAGCATTTTAGACCTGAACCCAATAAAAAGTCAGGGAGCTGAAATTCAACTTGTCTAGTGACAGCTTTGAAACCTGAAGGATCTGGAGAAGATCTATATGGAGGGGTGGGCCAAAATCCCTGCTGCAGTGTGTGCAAACTTGGTCAAGAACTACAGGAAATGTCTGACCTCTGTTATTTAATTATGTAACCAAATATTAAGTTGTGCTTTTTTCACAATGTGATTTTCTTTCAACTTTCTCTCATAGTTGAAATATACCTACGATAAAAATTACAGACCTCTCCATTCTTTGTAGGCGTGAAGACTTGTGTATCAAATACTTATTATCCCCACTGCATATAGCCCACTGCTCTAGTGATTTAAGAAACTTTAGGGTGTCTCAATCTTTGTTCTTCTAGACATCATCTTTGCAATCGATTCCTCAGCACTTCTTGCTGACACTTCAAAACCCTCACCAACTCCCCCATCAACTCTGACCTAGCTTTTGCATGTCAACAAAATCATTGTTGTCCAGTCTCTGGCTAGATGACCCTCTGTGGTCTCATAAAACAACTCTTCACAGGTGCTGAGAGAAAATGTAAAAAAAAAACTAACTTACCAACATTCCATTTTTCTTTCACTTCCTCTCTCAAAAACGTCTTCTCCAGTGACATTTTGGTTAACCTTCTCTTCCTTATTCATTCCCTCTCCTACATCCTCTCTTAATGGTGATTTCATAAGCCTTTTTGCACAAAAGGTGACCAACATTCAGTCATCTTTCTGTCATCCACCCAAGTTTGAACAAACCTATGCTCATTGCTCAACATTCAAACCACTTACTGAGAATGAAGTGGTGACACTAATGACCACAAATCATCTGGCATTCTGCCCACTGGATCCAGTAACATCTACACTTCTGAAGGCAATTGCTAGAAACCTTGCAACACATATCACAACAAAGGTTAAACCTAAAAAGTTTGGTACTAATTAAATTACAAATGAAGCAACTACCTAAAATAATGACTTGTACAAATGTACACATGTACACATAGAGTAGGTACCAGGATACCTTGCTGCAAAGATTAAATAAAACACTCTATGCTTAACAGGTGTCCCACAATGTGTAAAACAATGTAAATTAATAAACAGTATTTTACTTCAGCATTTTCTGCAAACATTATGCTATGTCAAGCATGTGCAAAGTGATGTGTTTTTATTTGGTTTTATAGTTATGGTTTTATTAAAATCATATTTCGGCATAGTTCAACTGATCCCCCAAAATTTAGTCACCAAACAGACGGCCTTAAAAGAATAATATTGCACATAGTGTAGCTTTCATGAACTGTCTGAAGTAATATGTAATCTAAAATAACATGTTCCTGCCCTAAAGCGTATTATACCACCAACAACGTCTTAAAAATACTGCTCAGTCTTCTCTGCATTCAACAAGACGAGACCTATGAACAACTTAATCTTGTTGTCTATTCTTAACCAAAGGAAGCTTTCCATTTTTGAAGCATGTTTCTTTCAAGGTTTCATTATCTCACAGAGATTTGTCTTGTCAATGTAATATCTGGCTACTCATCTGGGGTCTAGAAATAGCTTATTGATAAAGCTAGCTTGCATCACCATCTATTTTTAAAAGTGTGTTTATATAAATAAAATTGGATTGAATTGGTTTACATTTGTGTTAATCAAATAAAGGCCTTGGATTGATTAAATATCCTGAAAGGTGCTCGTCACATAATCAGATAAGTGCTGAAATTGGATAATGATCAAATTATTACTGTGCACGTAAATATGCTGAGGTTTTATGAGAATGAGAATGCACGATAATTTGAAAATGAGGCAAAGCTTTTGTGATTATTTACACCCATAAAAGCTCTGCTTTCATTGTGACTGAGTTCCAAAGCTGAGATCAGTATTTTAGACAGACCTATATATTAAAGAAATAGTCTACTTTTTCACATTATTATGCTATCAATGTCTTTGATAAGGTTCAATGATGACCAGGGGTAGGAACTGTATGCGTATATTAATATTTTGCCATTATGGGAGTGTCGAAGAAGGGGAGGTGTTGAAGGGCTTTGGGGCTTTGCGCTTATCTCCACACTTCATCACCAAAGCATGGGGAAGAATTGCTCAATACAATTTCGAAAGTCTTTGACCGTGTGTGTGTGTAAGAACGTGAAAGGGCTACCAATCGTCCTATCACTAATACAAAGCACAGCTTCATAAATTTGTTAGCAGCACCAAGATCCTCGATCACTCAGAGTAGGACAGGTAGCTTCTAAAGAACACAGTCTAGGACAGAAGAGGATGAGGGTGGAGGCCATAATTTCACCTCAAACCTCACTCATCCATCCCTTCATCCAGCCCGGTGACTAGTAACACTAAACGATCCCAAGAGAGAGATGTGTGCTGGTCTGTCAATGAGACAGTGGTATCGCTGTCCATCTGCAACAAGCACACATCACACTCAGTCACAGCACAAAGCTGATGAGTGCCGAATGCGCATCATGAATAATAAATAAGTAATAACACCAGAGGAACAGCAGACAAAGCTTCCTACTGAATATTAAGTGAACACCACCAGCCTCTCCTCTGTGACTTCTACAAGAAAAGAATGGGGGTACATAATCAAAGTGGCCATAGTGCATGAAATCTCTCCTTGTAGCGAACAAGCGTTTTATTAAAAAGGTTTCACAATATATTTATTGTTGTACCTACGAAAAAGTATTTTAAAAGCATTTCTTATCACCAACTGATAATTTTAATCTTTTCAATCAACCCCCTTCCTAGACATTACCACAACATTTGCATTTCCCTTAAACTCAATCATTCTATCTGACATAAAAAGTCAATGATATCACAAGATTTGATTGTAGATTTAAATACTCATTTTCAGATCTAAACAGGATTTTACTAATTTAAACACACTGCCTGAAAGAAAAGAGTTAACAATAAAATTGGGTATGCATTGTCAGGAGATGCTAATTTATGAAAGTCAGATAACAAACACCATAGTCTTTTTTCTTTACCTGCTTATTCTACTTGAGGGTAGTGTGAGTTGGGGACATCACAGGCACATGCATCTATGTACGCACTCACTTCCTCACTCTTTCACTTTTAAACCCAAACCGTTTGAGCTGTGAAGTGTTAACCAGTGCCTAACCCTAACCACTGTGCCAGCAACCTTAGTTTCATGACAGATGATGACAGATAGAAAGTAAGAGAAATTACCACTATCTGTTTTCAGCATCATTCAATCCTGTATGATGAATGCAAGCTGAGTTTGTTTGTTTATTTGGCTTCTTTGACATCGCTATTGGCATCAGTGGCCATCTCAGACACATACACAAGGTTAGATCCATACGCAAGTTCATCTCAAGACTAGTCATATATATATATATACATACACACAAGTCAGTGTCAATTTAGAGTAATCAATTAACCTAACACGCATGTCTTTGGACTGTGGAAGGAAACTGGAGTACCCGGAGTAAACCCACACAGACATGGGGAGAACATGCAGACTCCACACAGAAATGACGCAGGGCTCCACCCTGGGTTCGAACCCGGGACCTTCTTGCTGTGAGACAGTGGTGCTACCCACTGAGCCACTGAGCTTCCCCAATGCATGGTGAGAGCAGGATGTGTATATTTTATATGCAAGGTTATATGCAAAAATTTGAAAATGCTAATAATCTAATCTAAGATTAATGATATTTTTGTGGATTAATTGTCTTAAATACCTAGTATCACTAAAAAAAATAAATCAGAAAAGTTCTGAATCAGAGAATAGAGTTAATATAATACACTGCTCACAAACATTAGTGTATATGTTATTAAGGAATATTCATTGTGAAATATCCCCTATTTTTGTAAGCAGTAAATATCATAGTAACAGCCAAAACATAAGCATAGCTGGTGACAGTAAACACATAGTACTGTTGTACAAGCTTGTCGAATAGGATAATTTATATTTTATCAGCAACACAACAAGTTAATTTCACACTCTAATAAAATTAAATAAACTGTTGGTGGAAATATAAAACATAAAATTCTACCATCATATGGACAATTCAACAGATAGACAAGCAGGCAGGCAGACAGAAAGGTAGGTAGCTACTGTAGGTAGGCAGGCATGTATTGTAGGTAGAAAAGCAACTGAGCATGCAGAACTCCTTGCACAGACACCGAAAGAGATGTTCATTTCCTTAATGCAGAGCTCTACAGAGACTGTCAAATGATTTAGCAACACCATCACTTCGCTCTGTAAACATCTAATTAAACTCAATTATGTCACTCCTGAATGAAATTAAACCTAAATGTGTTAATCAATGTGTGCTGATTACTCTTTTTGTATGTTTTTTAATTTTTTCCTTCTCATTGTTGATTTTAATGACTGCGCACAGAGATTTAATAAATCTTACCAATATCGATTGCGTTGAACACTGTTTAAAAAAAATGCTGTAGTTTGAAGTTGAGGCTCCAGATGTCTCTTATTGTCAAATGCAGAGCGAAAAAGAAAAGGTGGCTGGGCATTGCGTTTTATAGTCCAACAGAACAAACCCAACAAATTCAGGTTTGGATAAAAGATGGTACACCCCTTTTACATGAGTACCTAAAAATATACTGGCAGTGTACCAAAAAGGGTTATGTGTAAACATTAACTTGCAAAATTAACACATTATAAAGACCACTGCTTGAGAGCAATGGATGGAAATCATCAATGATATTAGACTTAAATCACAGTTATGAGTTATACAGCCATAAAAGTCTAAAGAAGGATCAGAATTATGACCAAATTAGTTGTTTTTTGAATGATTAACTTTTTTGAATGATGAACATTTTTACTTTACCTGTTTCACCATGCTAAAATGTCACCAAAAGATTTTTTTTATTCAGAAGAGATTTTTTTAAATACAGTTGAATCCGGTTAATTGGACCACCGGTTAATGGGACGTATTATATATGTGTCATTTAATTTGCTTATTTGGACCAAAAAAACGCCACCTAGCAGATGCAAAGCGGGTCAGCGAGATATGGGAGGATTTTTGAGATCCCCAGGAGAATTTATGCTTTTATCAAAGGTCAGTAAATCCGAAAATATGTCTTGACAAGAGCAAAACCAGTGGGAGGTGAACATGCCCACCACTTTGTTGATTTTTTTCAAGTACAGTCCGTCAAGAGAGCGCGTCAGATCACAGTGGATAAGTTCTTCAAACGTTGACTGGAATTTAGTAAGAACTTGTTTTTTACAGTATTATGCTTCACATGCTGAGTATCTATACATTGTTTTGTAGATAGTTTCGAAAAACTTGGTTGCAAATGTATTTTTCAAAGAACAAAGTTGGTAAGCAACAGTAGTTCTTGTTTGTACGTTCGCTATATGTGTACATCACACAATAAAGGTTAAATAAACATTTAATATGTTACATAGCACATCCCGTCTTGTAACATAGGGCATGTTCGTTTAATCGTACCAGCCGGTTATTAGAACCAAAACAACCGCGTCCTGATGTGGTCCGATTAACTGGAATCGACTGTATTATATGTGCTAAATGTGTTATTCATATAGCATAATTCATGCATCTTGAATAAATGCATACTTACAGTTGTTAGAGTGAAAAATATTATTATTATTGTAACAATAATAATAATAATAATAATTATTATTATTATTATTATTATTATTATTATTATGACTAATAAATAATTGCCCTCATCTAAGTATTCTGATCTGTGAAATTATGTAGAAAGAGCCGCAGGTTGAAAAGAGGAGGTATCTCAGAGGAAGCATAGAACTCCATAAGCGTGAATGCATTGGAAATGTACAGTAACAAAACTGGGAGACATTTGGTGTACCTTCCAAACAGAAGTATTCAAATGTAATGGAATACCTGTTTATGAACATCAGCTTAATATAAATAACACAACCAACAACTCTCTAATCTGAAGTATCCACGGTAGTAAGCATTAGTGATTGTTAATACATCACTCGCTCAACTTACATAAGGAATCTCACAGTACTATTAACTGAGACTAATTTATTTGGCATTTGTGGATCAGCCGTCTAGGCAGCAGATTGAGTGCTTCTCAAACAAGGCTTATATCCTACTCTGCTTCTAGGGCCCAATATTATTAAGGGCTCTGAGCTCTAACAACCAGAACAAGAAGATTTTTGTTATAGTGTACACCAGTTTTAATGACAAGCTGTTTGTATGAAAGTTTGAACTGGTTCTAGTTTAGTTCTAGTTGTTTTGCAAAGAAAAAAAAACAATGGTCAAAATGTATTATTCAAAGTTCATTTTCCAAATGTAAGGTGTACGGAGATATTCAGGGCTAGA
Organism: Parotocinclus haroldoi; assembly: GCA_034779995.1. Taxonomy (NCBI): domain Eukaryota; kingdom Metazoa; phylum Chordata; class Actinopteri; order Siluriformes; family Loricariidae; genus Parotocinclus; species Parotocinclus haroldoi. The sequence continues at coordinate 24,232 of JAUZST010044798.1, forward strand.
GAATGAGCCATTAAAACTGGTAAACCCTTACACAATATTTCCTTTTGCATGCACCAAACATGCAGTTCAGGTTATAGTACCATAAAGTAGACTACGGTTCCCTTGAGTTTAGAGCTAGCTCAATATATAGCCAGCCAGCCAGAGCTGTTGTAACAGGGCAGAATTTATTTGTAAGAAGAGGGCTTCACTGAATGCTCACAGTTTGTTCACAGTCGTATTGCTTTGGCTCTTTTGATTGAAACATAAAGCAATGTAAACACCCTGCAAAAGGAAAGGCATTGAGGAGCAATGGAAAGGAACACCAACATGCCACAGGCTCAAAGCCATTATGATTATCCCCAAAATACACCCCCAAACAAACACACACACACACACACACACACACACACAAAGAAACACACAGACACAAAGAAACACACACACACACACACAAAGAAAAAAAGACACATACACACATACAGGTTTAAGTCAAGAGATCAGATTTTATAATTGTATAGGATGCAGAATATAATCAATACCTCATCCTATTTGTCAAGAAAATAAGCCAAGGTGGCAAATGATTGATGTGTTGATGAATTCATTAAACAGGCTTAAGTCCAGTGTGTGCCACAAAGGGAGCCCATATATGCTGTGATTCGTCAGAGTGATTTATGTAATTATGCTCCATATGAGCTTTACCTTTTACCTTCAGTTGAAAAAAAAATATTATGTGGCTAGATGCTTATTACAAACATCAATTAGCAAATACTAATTTATTAGCAATATTCGCATATTCATAGAATATGGAAGAATGACAAGAATCATCAGTTCAATATAAGCTATATTCTATAAGCTGGCCTCGGGTAAATAGACATCTCAATTATATATATAAATTTGCTAAAATAAAAAAAGTTCATTTTATTTCTCATTAATGTACACACAGCATCCCATCTTGACAGAAAAAAACAAACGTAGAAGTTTTTGTAAATTTATTAAAAAAGAAAAACTTAAATATCACATGGTCGTAAGTATTCAGACCCTTTGCTGTGACACTCATATTTAACGCACAAGCTGTCCATTTCTTTTTGAGATGGTTCTACTCCTTCACTGAAGTCCAGCTGTGTTTAATTGAACTGATTGGACTTGATTAGGAAAGGCACACAACTGTCTATATAAGACCTCACAGTTCACAGTGCATGGCAATGCAAATGAGAATCATGAGGTCGAGAGAACTGCCCAAGTAGCTCAGAGACAGAATTGTGGCAAGGCATAGATCTGGTCATGGTTACAAAAAAATTCTTCAGCACTCAAGGTTCCAAAGAACACAGCGGCCTCTATAATCCTCAAATGGAAGAAGTTTGGGACGATCAGAACTCTTTCTAGACCTGGCCGTCAAGCCAAACTAAGAAATCGTGGGAAAAGAGTCTTGGTGAGAGAGGTAAAGAAGAACCCAAAGATCACTGTGGCTGAGCTTCAGAGATGCAGTAGGGTGAAAGTTCCACAAAGCCAACTATCACTGTAGCCCTCCACCAGTCGGAGCTTTATAGCAGAGTGGCCCGACGGAAGCCTCTCTTCAGATCAAAACATATGAAAGCCCGCATAGAATTTCTCAAAAAACACTTGAGAGACTTCCAGACTATGAGAAATACGATTCTCTGGTCTGATAAGGTGAAGATTGAACTTTATTATGTTAATTCTAAGCAGTATGTGTGGAGAAAACCAGGCACTGCTCATCACCTGCCCTATACAATCCCAACAGTGAAAC